>JAFJYG010000433.1:0-43927 GCA_017366145.1 Cadophora sp. M221
GTTTTATGGAGGTGTTGGTTTAAGTCACGAGAATGTCAGTTAGCAGGATAAATCAATCTCTGCACGCTAATAGCAGCCGAGCTTGCTTATAATAGACTAGATTTTTTTTATAGCATTTCATATTATGAGTTAATCCTTTAATTCTTTTTCTTAATAATTCGTATTATTACACACATTTTGAGGTTAAGTTGCGCCGCGTTACTTACGATCGTGGCAAAGTAGTAAAGCTTGCCATACGGTAAGCAAAGCAAAATTTGAAGTTTGTCTCGTAGATAGTCTTCCCAGTGTAGGAGAGATTCATACATACCACACCTCAATTCAAGTTTTTCCATATCAACTGGGAACTTGCTCTTGAATTAAGTTGAACCCTCGATCAAACTGTAACTGAGCTCTCAATATGCGAGCCAACCAGAAGTCTAGCATTCTTCTGTTCCTGGGAAAGTTACTACACGAACAATCAATGCGAACTTTAAATCTCGGAGGCATTTCTCGTCACCCTGATGCCTGCTTAGCTAATTTCTTGAACTTAGTTTGGTAAGTGCCGGGCTTGCAAAGGGTCCTTCCTATTTTGAAAAGAGAGTTGGTGCTGAGCGGTTAATCTATGACCTGCTAAGTCAAACTTTCTCACCGGAATGTCGGATGTTGTTTTCTCCTACGAGTACCAGTACCGGTATACGGTCCTTGCTGTTTTACGTGGGGTTAAATCTACTAAGGTAAAGAATGTGGATGGGTTCAATCACACAAAAAAACCGAGTACTCATCAGCTTTTAACAACAAGATTGGAATACATTCCTCCTGGTGGAACCGAGGCCAAACTCACCGAAAAACTAGAGGTGCATTGTACGGTGAGTGAATATCTTTCTGGAAATCACCGCTACAGCACCAACAACGGGGAAATTGATACCGCCCCACGGCGTACAATGTACCTCCTTGGAACTTTGATGGTTCATGTCAAATTGTTATTGTCAATCGCCAGGGATATTACAATCAGCCAGAAAGGCTGAATAGTACGTAGAATGATTGGATGCCACACTTAGGGCAAAGTAACAAAGTCACACTGGGGGATCCGGGTCCCACGACCTCCGTAGTCAAGAAAGGGGCTCGGTAAAACATACTTTGTTTTCCTCTTCTATCTATCCAACTTTCCTTCTCTCCGAAAGCTTTATTACATTGTTGCGTCACTTCCAGGATTGCAATGTAAATTACTCTCGATCTTTGGCACGATTGCCATTTGCTAGGTCGGCTTCAGGGATGATTTCAAACCCAACTACAAGAGAGACCTGTCATTGGCTGGATTTAATGCACTTTAACTTCAATCCCCAAGATCCCTATCTCATTGTTGAACTCTAAAAATGCTACCCCTCATCTCAGAAATTATGCTTTTGCTTTGCTTATCATCATCTCTTTAACTTCCAGAAAAACTGAAAACCAAATGAGAGGATCACATGCAAAGCCAAAATAATAGCTTGATTCAATGTGAGGTGTATATCATCCTCGGGTTCGGTACAATTTTGCATGTCCACATTTGTTTCTACATTCATTTCCACATTCGTTCCCGACTCGTCAGTTGTTTGATCTTTGCACGCTTGGACCAACCCCGTGCAGCGAAAGCCATGTTGTTTAGTACTTTAACGAGCTCTTTGCTCGTTTGTGGTATCCTCCATGCGGGGATTGCCACGGCCCAGCAAAAGAAGACCTATATCGTCACTCTCATGCCGAGTAAAGATGGTTTAGCACCCAGACAGGAGCCACAGGTAGCAGCATCTGTTGATCCCGCTTCCATATTGTACAACTACGAGAATTCCCTAGAGGGTTTTGCCGCCACACTCACTGAGAATGAGGTCAGCAAGCTCAACGCCCAGCCCGAAGTCGTGTCTGTGAGAGAGGAGAAGATTTTTAGAACGCAAACTACCAGAACTCCATTGTTCTTGGGACTTGTCGGTAGCGATGAGCTGCTCGGCACAAGGGATTTTGAGTACACCGGGATGCCGTTCGCTAAAGGAGACGTAGACGCTGCCGAGGCGAATATCATTATTGGCGTATTGGATACCGGAGCTTGGCCGGAGAATCCGAGTTATGGTGATGCTGGCATGCCCGATATTCCATCTCATTGGAAAGGCTCGTGCGACGTCGGAGAGCAATGGACGACGGCCAACTGCAACAAGAAGCTCATCGGTGCAACTTTCCTCTACCAAGGGTATGCCGCTGTCTATGAGAATCGCACTGGCTTACCTTTCAATTTCACCGCGGCCGGCCAGATAGGATCCGCTCGGGACATTGAGGGTCATGGAACACACACCTCGACCACAGCTGCTGGCTCTTTATCGGCAAATGTCAGTCTTTTCGGGGAAGCATCAGGCACTGCTCGTGGCATGGCCAAAGATGCACGTCTGGCCATGTACAAGGTGTGTTGGGAGGACTTGTGCTATGAGTCTGATCTGATGGCCGGTATGGATCGGGCAATAGCGGATGGAGTGAATGTTATATCGACCTCAATTGGTGGAGACGCATCCTTCGGTGGTGATGGCTTCGTCACCACTTCGTTTGCTGCCATGGAAAAAGGAATCTTTACCTCGTTCGCAGGCGGAAATAGCGGCCCTGCTCCGGCAACCATCTCGAACAACGCACCGTGGATGCTCAACGTGGCTGCCAGCACACTTGATCGTACCTTTCCGGCGTCGGTACTTCTAGGCGATGGGAGGAACTTCACTGGCGTTTCACTCTACTTCAATGGCGCTGTACCAGATATTGAACCGCTTCCGAGTGACACCGTCCTTCCCTTGATCCTGTCTTCTAATGCTGGCTCCAACATGACAGCTGCTACGCTTTGTCTAGAAGGCAGTCTTGACCGGGACTTGGTCGCTGGAAATATTATCGTTTGCACACGGGGCCAAAATGGGAGAACAGAAAAGGGCGCCATTGTAAAGGCTGCTGGTGGCCGGGGCATGGTACTGGTGAATGCTCCCGCTAATGGCGAGGAGATTGTTTCTGATCCGCATGTGCTGCCTGCCATACATGTCGGCGCAAAGACTGGGGCATTGGTTTTGGAATATGCTAAATCAGTCAATGCGACCGCTTCCTTGGATTTCGAGGGCACCAGGTGAGTGGTAGCACAATCCTTTCTTTTGTATCTCTTTGATGGAGCACTTCTAATGTAATGGCTGGTGTAGAGTCGGTATCCCTGCACCGTTGATGGCTGCCTTTAGCTCGAGAGGGCCAAATGGTCCAATCCCCCAAATCATGAAACCTGATATCACTGGCCCGGGTGTGGATATCATCGCAGGTTGGACCCGACTCGTGGGTGCTTCCGTTGCAACCAACGACACACGCAGGGTTGACTACAGCATCATATCCGGCACTTCGATGTCCTGTCCTCATCTCGCCGGAGTTTCTGCATACATTATGGCTCGAAGGCCTGGATGGAGTGTTGCAGCTATCCGCTCTGCTATGATGACTACGGCCTACACAACCACCAAAGGTACTCCAAACCCGCTTCTCGATTCCGCGACATCAAGTGCCGCGACGCCATTCGATTATGGAAATGGTCATGTGGATCCGGTCGCTGCTCTGAATCCAGGTCTCATCTACGACATCACAGCACAGGAGTACAAAGAATTCATCTGCTCGGTGAACAACACCCAGGCTTTCATGATCGAAGTGACCAGGAGCAACTTCACTTGTGAGGAAGGTAAAGTGTACAGTCCATACGCCCTCAACTATCCTTCCTTCGGAGCATACTACGATGCTTCTGTGACAAACGGGACCTATTTCGCTAGATTCCCAAGGACTGTCACCAACGTCGGTGGGGCTGGTATTTACACTGCATCCTTGTCGATTGACGACAAGAGTCTTGTAGACGTATCTGTGAGCCCTGATATGCTTATTTTCGCGGCCGAGGGGGAGAAGAAATCATTCGAGGTTGTTGTGAAGATGAAACCACCGCACGGAAATGTCACCAATACCTTCCTGACATCGCATGGGAGACTCGAGTGGACGGATGGGACGCATACAGTTGGCAGCTCTCTAGGCTTTATTTGGGGATAAACTGTTGTATACTTTTCTTTCCCTCTGAAAATCGGTTTAACGTGCGGGTACACCCTCTAGCTTTCATTAGACAAAGCAAAACTTACTTTAAAAATGATGTTCGGCTAGCCTATCTCTGAATAATATCAAACATTTCTGCCGCACTCCTTTCATACTCCGTTCGCGAGCCAGACGTGAAGCCGTATTTCAACTGGCATAAAAAAAGGTTGAGCAAGAGTAAGAGTAAGTTGAAGAAATCGTATGAGGGTATTCGATCCGTTGTTGACATCCACAAAAGTGGGAGTACATAACCAAGTTTTGGAAGTCATTGCCGAAGCGGGCACTGGCTGGTGGCTCCTTCGCATTCATCGATGACTGGCAGAATTCATCCATCCGATCGTCCTCGTATTAACTCTGTGGCCTCCCGGTTCCAATATGGACCTCGATATAATCAGCCACTCTCTTTTCGTCTCATTACCTTCCCTCTAGGAGGTTCGTTTACAGTGTAAAGTTCCTTCGGGAAGTATCGCGAGCTCATTCGTATACTCACGGCCCTTAACTATCATTTTATTTTTAGAAAATGAAATGAACAAATTATCCACTAACTTAATGCAGTTCTACAACGACATCTGCTCATTAATCAACAATGATATATTCACCAGACAAGTGTGGCCAGTCTCAATTCGACCCAGCACCCGAATGCCTAGCCCTCACAACCAGAACCAGAAAGGTGAAAAAAGAGATCATGAATAACAATACAGCTCCTATCGAGAGCGCAACAGCATTACATCTTTCGTCTGAAGTCCACTCGCTCCTCGGTCTAGTCTCCAACGCTTCGATGTCAATTCCGTCCCTTTCTGTTTTACTCTATGGGTCCATCGTCAGCTCCTTTAGTTCTCTCTGTCAAAGCTATTGCCGCTCTGATGATTAATGATTGTTGGGCAAAATGACTTACGCTTTCCTGCATATCTAACTTCGCTTCTATATCCTCGACTCGTTTCATGAGCTGTGCGATTAAATCGTCTCTCGCGGTGTTGCAGTCTCGACTTGTAGTTCCACTGGTGCTTGTTCCTCCCCAGAGACTTACCCCATCGTCGCCTTCTGAGTCTGATCTATCGCGAGTGGCTCGAGTAGGTTCTACAAGTCGTTCGTTGTGAGGTAGGATTGTCGCTGCGTTTTCGTCGTTGCGGTGGGGGAGGTCGTATGGAGATTGAGAGGAGATGGAATGGAAGGATGGAGGGGCAGTGTTTGGTATGCCGCTGTTGTAGGTGGGATCTATGTTGAGGTTTTCGAGTGAGGGTGGGCTTAGTGGGATCTTTTGGCAATGGTTAGTCAGGCTTTGAGTTATTCATAGCTGTTGAGTCGTGGATGTGATCAAGTGAAGCGAAGGGAGATAATGGATCAGAATCTCGGGTTTGAAGGCTCTACGGTAAACATAATAACAGACTTACTCTCTCATAACGTTGGCTAGGCATTTCGTAGACTTTCTCTAAATTCTCTGGTTTCACGGGCAAAATGAATCCAATCTTTCCTTTCTCACAACACTGGTCGTCAAATTTCTCGGTCCCTTGGGATTACACAAACAATTTCGGGATCCTATCGAGCTGGAAAACAGTACGAGACAGGTAAACAAAATAAGTTGAGCATAAAAGAATGAAGTGAAGTGAAGTTCAAGACAAGTAGTCGAGGTTAACATCAAGACCCCACCAGAGCCATGGCGGGCTGTGCCACAGCCCCCGTCAGCGACAAGCTTTCAGCCCTGTACAGCGCTGCAATTATCCGGTTGCGTACTAGTGTGCAGTTTTCATTGGCTCTGGGCGTTTTGACAGGCTGATGAACGAATCGGAAGTGTGTTGGTGATTTGGGTTTGAGGAGGGTTAGATTAGGCAGCCGTTTTCTGTACCAATGGTAAGTTGTGATGCAGGAAATTATCATACTGTACATGATGTTGATTGGGAAGGTGATGGTTGGTTAATGAAGGATAGGGGGAAAGGTTGAACCCTTGAGTCTTTTTTGTTTTGATGGGGTCTTGATACGATGAAGGTATTTCCCTCCTAGAAGAAGCGACGCTACGCTCCCTGCCCAGGGAATGCAGCCAGCCTGTATAGTAGCGATGTTTACTGCGGGAGCGAGCAGAATCTCTGAGGAATTTTGTGAGCGCTCTGGAAAATACTCCCAGAGAGACTGGCTGTCTGATGACTGATACTGTGTGGTTCTGGAGGCTGACTCCACAAAGTGAGGTTTTAGATGAAATTGCTTGGAATTCTTGGATGTGTTGGAACTCAAGCAGTTGGCTAGAGCATCACTATTCTATGTTGACTAATGGGTTCGGATCAGCAATGGCAAGCAATGCCGGGTATAAAGAACACTCCTGAAGATTGGACTATCCGTCCCTTCACCTGATCTCAAATCCCTCCGTCGTCATTGGATTATCCGGGTCTCTCCCCTCCATAGCCTCCCCGTCCATATTTCCATGCACGTAGCACTCCCCCACCAATTGCCAGAAAGTGTCTCCTTTCACCGTCGTTTCTCTCAAAACGACCGGTACACTGCATCCAAACAGGATACAAATCACGTCTCCCTCTTGCGCGGCCATCGGCGCGAGCCCAATCAACCCGCTTTCTGAAACGAGGAATTTGCGATTCCATATCACACTCTGGACGCGTTGTAAGAAATCGACGACGAGAGCCGAGCCGGCTTCGCAGGCCTTGATCAATCCTTTGGTGTTGATGTCACCGTTAGGTGTGCTTTCGGCGAGACAGTAGAGGAATGCGCGGCGGTACCAGGAGGGAACATTAGAGCCGTTGGGTCCACGATCAGCGACGATGGTTCGCCAGAATGGTTCTGGGACGATATCAGCTTCTTCAGAGAGAATACAGCCTCCTAGTTGAAGCCATTCGTAGAGAATGATGCCCTCGGCGGCACGGGGTCCAAGCCTTGAAATGGTGTCCAGACGAAAGCCGCGAACGAAGAGAATTTTCTCTTTTTCGGTTGAAGAGGCTGGCAGTTCGATTCTGAAATCGGCCTTAGTGTTCTTCGCTGCGTTGTACCATCGGTGATCGGGAATTCCAACAAGGCTGTCGGCATCTGTTCTGTCATAGTCCGTACGCTCGGAGGATTTGATGTCGATTGGGGGTTGGAGATTCGATTGAAGAGGCCGGATCCAAGTCGGTAGACTTTCTTTCTCTGGCACGCAGGTGGCCCATCTTCGACACATGATGTCAAGTGTCTGTGAGTTGGTGACTACGTGTGTAAAGAAGTCTTGGTACAGATCGAGTACAGACTTGCCGTAATCGATCCGAAGACTCCCTTCTGACGTTGATTTCCTGGCGTCAAATAGTGGCGGTCCATCCTTGGCGAGAGCGAGGACCGAGTATATTCTGTCTACATGCTTTCCCGAACTCAGATCGCTTAGATTGGAGACCAAGGCTTCCAAATTGAGCAGCCGCTGTGGGGATTTTCCATCCTGGGGATCACGGCGTAAAGCGTTAGTTGTAATGTCGATGAAGCGTTCCACCATGACAATCTTTCGGTCCGTTAGGGTTCGGGGATCCTTTTCGTCAGCGCGGAAAAGGGTCGAGATGTGTTTGCGACATGACAAGAATATTGTGACGGCATCGACAAAGTCGGTGTAGTGGATAGTCGAGGCGCCGCAATGAAGAGTGACATTCCAAGCAATTGCAACCTCTTGGACCAACCAGAGACGGCTGAAGACATTGTTCTTCAACAAACTGACGAAAGCAAGCCACTTCTCGACCATATTTTGTTCATCGACGAGCTTGTCGACTTCCTTCAGGTCGACAATTTGAGGAATAAAAGCTATAGCAGCCCTGTATAAAGGATCATCTCCCAGCCAGAAGCAAAGATTTTCCGCGTTGTAGAAAATGAGGCTCTTCATGGCTACCTGGTGATTCACCTCGGCTTCGTTGTTGCGATTGATGCAAAGCGCATCGACCCAAAATCGTCTCATTCTCATAGGATGGCGCAAACTGTGAAGAGCTGAATGGAGGTTACTTCTTATGAATATATGATATGATTTTGGTGGCTGCTGGTCATCTAGCAGCTCGATCTCTCGGAAGGTCAGTTGCTGGGTATCGTTGTTGCTGCCCCAGAGATATGAAATCGCCTCATAATCTAGATGACAGTTAGTTTATCTTCCTCGGACATTTGGAGCGAATGTATCAATCTCTGACACCACTAGAGGAGATTTAAGTGAGACTCGAGGGGGTATTTGGAGACATTTGACTTCCTCCCATCCACGGCTGCTAAGGAAACCCTGGAGATATGGAACGTTCCTGACCCGAGAAAGGAAAGATAAAATACCTAGGGGCGATTTTATTGATTCCACAAGAAACGAGCATCTCAACATTTCATCCTTCTTGCCTGGTTCCAGCTGTAAGATCCGAAACTGGTATTCCGCCAATGGCAAGCTGAAGGCATAAGTGTTAGCACCATCTCTAGACTTCTTAGGGATATGTCCGACTCGACTTTACTAGCAGCAGAGCATGATAGAAAGGATGAAGAAGTTGTTGGGACTTACTAGAGGACCGCTGGAGGTTCTTTCCCCGTACTTGGTTCTTTCTTTTCGATGACAGATTCCATCAATGTCCCTTGCCTCTCTCTCTTGATTCTCTTGATGGTTATAGGGACAGGTCTGTCATGAGCAGCTTCGCTATCTACTGTCAAAGTCAGCAATCGAACCCGAACGAGAGAAACCCAAGACTTCAAATCGCTGATCTCAGAGGACAGACAATGTTTGAATGAAAATCAAGACATCTGATTTTTGCCAGCATTCAAGTCGCGCGAACGATGAAATGAGAGCAACATCAATTCCACTCATTCCACAAGTTCAGGACATTGAAAGCGCTCCAGAGACCAACAATCGATGCCACATTGAATCCTTTCAAAAATTTATTGAGACTGAACATACCTAGGTCCTCAATATCACTCGCAATCCGCTTTGGCTCTGATCTGTCGGGGGTAGATGCAGTTTTCGATCGTCGAGCATCAACTGTTGAGTCTTTGTCTTTGGGCACATTCTTTCCCCGCGTACGAGTGTTCATCTCAGGCTTAGAACACTCCAACTCTCCTGGGCGGTGTTGAAGACAACGGTCACATTTCTGCCCAGGCCAAACGCGATCTTCTGGGAGGCACTTTATGTATGCAAATCATATCAGCCTTGCTCTTGTTCGTTTTGTGTTGGCTTGCATTGCCTCCACTGCTGCGCAAACCCATGAAATACACGTACCTTTTTCCTAGCCTCGCGACACTGTTTACACTTCCAGAGGTTGAGCTTCCGGCGCTTCTTGCCTGTGGTACCGTCATTGTCTCCCTCTTTCGCGCCATCTACATCATCTTCCGATCCGGATCCCGCGTCAGGGTCCTCTAAATTGCGCGTGGGCAATGTCACTGAACCACCGCGAGGTGAAGGCGAGTGGCTCATCAGCTGCGGGTCCAGGTTCAAATCTGCCATCGTGTTGTCGTCGCGATACTCTCGTCCGTCATCAATTTGGTGTGCGCTCGACCGCTGAGGCTGAGAGGAAATGGCCTGGGTCGCCGGCAAATTGCGCCAATGTCTGAGTGGATTAGCAAGCGACCAAGCATATTGTTGGATTGCATACGTGGCAGTGCAACACGAGAACGAGCACCAAATGCGTCCAGGCGCAGGCAAGCGCCAGCAAAGGTCTAATCCGAGAGGCGGAGATGAAGAGCAAATTTGGTCTTCATCAGGATGGGAGAATGCAGTGTGACACAGGGTGGGCGCAATCAAATCGATAGCGATCCGGAAGTCTCCGCGTTCTCGCATTTCGTGGAGGAGCAGTATCAATAAGTCTTTCTTAGGAGGGTTACAGCATGTTTCAGTAGAAGCTATTGTTAGAAGTTGTTGGTTCTCTTCCAAGTTGTTCTATGTCTTGTTTCTGTACGCTGTGAGGGCACCGTCTTCATCTCTGAGGACCCGACCAAGCCTTTCCTAAGTATGCCTCGAGTAACATCCAAAAGTCTATTTTGATCAGCATCAAAGGATACTAAGACCTGAACAGCGGCATTTTACTTGGAAAGGGGTTGCACCTCTAGCTTCCTAACCACAGCATCAAGTGATTGTAACAAGTCTCAAAGTTGCTATTGGCAAATACCGAAAGCTTCCATGGGAGTTCCTCAAATAGAACAAATGGTCACCTCCACTTCGATGCGCAGTTCTGCGACACCATTTGGACTCAATACTCAATACGAGGATATCAAATCCAGCACTGCGCAATCAAATGAGATCTGTGGAATCTCAAATTCTCGAACCGCTCCGAGCCCAACCAGCCCAGATAATTACGCCCAACTCACGCTCGCGTTCACGCATCTCCTCCATTCGCTCTTCACGAGGGACCACACCAGCTGAACATTAATGCACCTTTCCCAAAAGGCACAAATGCCCCCTCTTCCGTTACACCCGGTGGAGGGTTCTGAGCCAACAAAGCTGCAAGTGTGAGAGCTGCCCTTCACGCCCTCATGCTCAGGGCGAATGATGGGCGGCCTGGGCATGCAGTCAGCCCCAGAAACAGGGTTTTCTGTACGACCATGCACAAGCGTGTGAGGGATTATTTTGGTCTCTCGTCGCAGCCAACCACCAGCATAGCGCAACTATTATAGTGTCATGCGCGAGCAAAAATACTGTCATCAGCAGGACTTAGGGCCATTTCTCATTGGAAGATGCTGCGCTGACGTGTTCATTGTCCAAGGTGCAGAAGCGAAGGGGGCGCAGCAGTGGTTTGCGATACGGCAAGCTGCTGCGCAGGCAAGATAGTCCAAAAAAGCCGTCGATCGTATTCAAAAGACACCTTTCTCCCATCTTTCTCACATCCATCGTTATTCCACGCAACTATTACTCACAAGTCGCCATCGACCAACAGCACTTTGCTATTCTATACTATCACCAGCCATCGCCATCAAGATGTCTTGCACTCCATCTCCATCCACTTCCTTTGGGGAGCCAACCATCTTCGCTTTCCAGGACAACCTCGTCTCTTTGTCAGATGGTGCGTTTTGACTCTCGTCCCATCTCAACTTATCAGCCTAGCTAACAAACATCCTCTAGTAACTGGCAGATCAGCAAATGTCTCCTACTATGACAACACCTTTGCCTATGGCTCTGACTACCCAGTTCGTGCCGCGCACATCGGTGGTGAGCTTATTCTCCACGATTCATGATCAAATTACAACGGAGACTAACTCTTCTGCCTGATAGCCAATCTTGACTTTTCAGTCAGCAGTGTAATAATCGCAGGCATCGCAGAGTGCCTTGAAGAGGAGAGCGACGAGACTTACTCGTACTCTCCTTATCGCGCTGGCGATAAGGACTGGCAGCTCTTCAACAACTCCACCGAAGCCATCCCCATCATCGACAGCGACTTCAACGAAGATGCCGATGCATGCGTCGACAGCTCGGCAGCACCTCTTGCAGCTGCTGCCGCCATCACAGAGGAGGGAGAGGAGGACATAATTCTTGAGGCCTTGTTCTACGACAACACTGAGCACTTGGATTTTTCGGACATCCACGAAGCTTTGGACGACTTCGAGATGCGCTCGCAAGCCGACTACATTCCAATCGAGTTCGAGGAGTCCCTCTATCAAGAGACTCTTCTCCATCACTGGCAATTCGACTACCAACGCCATGAATGGGTCGCGCTCAAGTTCCAACAGCCACCCTACACCACCGAGTCATACAATGTGCCATACACCACCGAGCACCAATAATCACTCTACACCTACTGTTACGATAACGACTTGTATTTAACGCGGCATTGCATGGAGTTTGGGGCATACATACAGACAACTGAAAAGGACATACAGAACTGGATGGGAGTTGACATTGTATCTTTTGGGGATTTGGACATCAGCATTTGTTGTTTTACTGCCTTTTTATCGTCCAGGAAAAGCGAATAAGCGCGCATCATTTTAGTTTCCGTGTCGTTATAGATGATATCCAGTGTTTTATAAATGAGGGTCATGATACCCTTTCAATCAATCCAATTCTACCCTATTTTCCCACCATTCTTCAGGTCTTGTCACATTTGCTCCAGCGTGTTCTGCCACTAAAGTGAACCACCCACGCCCACCGCTCGGCACTGCGGGGAGCTCACGCCACCCGAACATGCCCTTTGCCCACCCCACTGCCCTCGATTTGCACTTTACGCAAGGCTGTGAATCGGCATTCCGTTCTTGTGGAACTTTCCCAACACTTTCCCTCCCAGCACCAATCACATTCTCTGAAATTACTGAAACTCTATTCGCCTTTTTGACCAGGCTCTACTTCCCAGAGCTTGTTCCCTACCCCGCTGCTCATCCCACTCCAGCTAAGCGATCGATACCTCTATTTACCCTCTACCTCGCTTCCACAACCATATCATTTGTTCACTTGACAATAGCCTCCGTCTCCAATATAGTTGTCAAATGACCCCCAGAGCCCAAAATGTACCCGTCGCTACAGCATGCAATGTTCTTTAATCAATTATCAGGTTATATCTTGATTTATCTATCCTAGTGTAGCATGCTGCTTCAACGAATCCCAAAATGGCAGTTCATCCTGCCGAGACACATCGTGATGTTTTCATCTATCCTCTCCAATTTACCCATTTTCATATCCCATTCATTTCCCTACCCATGTTTCTTCACAGTGCGATTTTCAAAACTCCTATTTAAACTTATTTTCGCGTTGCCATCATGAAGCTCAGAATAGCCGTCCATCTGACCCTACTCACTCTTCTCACGACAGCCATCAAAGCACAACTGAGTGGCCCTGTAGGTCCTACAACGTCAACAGCGTCCAAAGCTGCGAAAAATATTTGCAATGTGCTGAATTATGGAGCGAAAGCCGATAACAGGACGGATGTTGGGCCTGCGATTACGTCTGCGTTTGCGGCATGTAAAGGAGGTGGAATTGGTACGTACTTCCGTCTTAATTGTTTGAATTATGGTTGAATGAGGATGAGAAAGTTTGCTGATTGGTGGTAGTATGGATACCGAGTGGTGACTTTGCGATGGCGACTTGGGTTTCGCTGTCCGGTGGATCGGGATGGGCTCTCCAGTATGTTTACTTCTCCCCAAGGAAGGGCCCCTCCTCCATTCCGCAGCAAGAATTAAACCCAACTAATATCTGACATCCAGACTCGATGGAACTTTATATCGCACATCTACAACAGGCGGACACTTGATCGTCGTGCAAAACACCAACGATTTCGAATTCTTCTCACGGACATCCCAAGGCGCAATCCAAGGCTTCGGATACACCTTCCACCTCATAAACACTTACGGACCACGTCTCATCCGTCTAATCAAAGTAACCGATTTCAGCATCCACGACCTAAAACTCGTAGACTCCCCAGCCTTCCACCTAATCATCGACAACTGCTCCAACGGCGAAATCTACAACCTCGTCATAAAAGGCGGGAACCGCGGCGGTCTAGACGGCATCGACACCTCCGGCTCCAACATCTGGTACCACGATATCGAGGTAAGTAACAAAGACGAATGCGTGACCATCAAGAGCCCAAGCAAGAACGTCCTCGTCGAGAATATCTACTGCAACTGGAGCGGCGGCTGTGCATTTGGCTCCCTGGGCACCGGAACAGCCATCGAGAAGATCGAGTATAACAATATCTACACTTGGCAGAGCAACCAGATGATGATGATTAAGAGCAATGGCGGCAATGGATACGTTCGGGATTGCACGTTTACGAATTTCATCGGCTGGAGTAATGCGTATGCGCTTGACATCAACGAGGCTTGGAGTCAGCGGAAACTGGATCCGGGGAATGGGGTTAAGATGTCGAATCTGACGTTCGCGCACTGGAAGGGGACGATTATCGATGCGAAGAGACCGAGTATCTATCTGGTGTGTTCTGATAAAGAACTTTGTACGGGGATTGATGTTCAGGATGTGGCGTTCTGGACTGAATCGGATGCGTCGATGAAGTATCTCTGTCAGAGTGCGTATGGGACGGGGTATTGTTTGAGGAGTGGAAGTGGAGGGGCTTATACTGTTACTCAGACGGTGAGTAGTGCGCCGTCTGGGTATAAGGGTGCGAAGATGGAGGGGGATTTGAAGGAGGGCTTGGGTATGAGGAGGAGTATTGATGTGCCGAAGGTTATTGCGACGAGTTTCTTTCCGGGGGTTGTTGCGAAGAAGGCTTTGTTGAATGGAAGTGGTGGTGGTGCCAGTTAATCAAAATGGAAAGTCTTTAGTAATTGAGTGTTTGCATTGGCTTGGAGCAAGCTTTTGTACTGACAGACATAATAGTACGTGTTGACCACCTACAATCGGGCCAAGTCAAGCATCGGCTCTGATATTGACACGGCAATTGTAATGTTTAGACAAAACCTACCTCTACTCGGATAACGGGAATAGAAAGATGACGAGGAGATTTCGGTATGAATGATAGTGATATGTTTCTTGACAATACCTACTAAACTAACATCGAATTAACTGCGTTTAATCTCGGAAACCAGTCACGCCAACGGAAGATGTTCGAGTTCATGGAAAGCTTCAGCAATATCTAGGTATTCGCTGAGTGATTTGCATCGTGTATCGCAAATTAACAGGAATAACTACCTCACCTCATAAAGGTGTTCAGTCCACACACTCCCGTCTGTGGATGAAAAGCAAGTCGTGCTGTGTGCTGCTGTTTATATACCAAAGCTTGATAGTAACCTCAATTAAAAATTCAAATTATTAATTATTAGTGGCAACTTCACCTGTGGTGAATAGAACCCGAAAAAGCACAGCGTGATTGTAAAATACTACAAAACGCAATTAAACATTCATCCGTCTCAATCTTGACCTCAATCAAATTCACAGTTGGCAGTGCATAGCGTTCTTCGAGTTTATATGGAGTACCATGGTCTCCAGAACCAAAAACGAAAGTAACGGTGACGGCTGCAGAGAACTCAAGCCGCTTGTCACAATACAATACATTTGGTGGGAATAATCTTTGAATTCAATGAATTTTGCTAAACGAGTGAAACTTCTCCGACAAGGCTATGGGATTTAGAATGTGGCGATGTTGAGAGGTTGAGCGAGTCTTGATCCTTAGACTCGGTTACCCATAGGTAATTAACACATGGCCCAGCCCAAAGAGGCCCCTCGAATTTTGAAATTCTACTATCATGGAGTGTACGATGAACGATATTATATCATTCTTAGTAGACTTCGAGGTAATACTTTGAATTTGGTATGGCGGGATGGTCTGGGATGAACGAGGCGATGAAACAATTCTACATTTGCCGAGTTGCTAGTATTTGCGAGCAACTTGCCGTTTGGAAAGTCGGAACTGTTTGCGGGGTGGATGGACGGTATTTGTTTGATGCTATCTGACCAAACCTGAGTTTATAGTCGATTGTAGTCCTCGAAGTATTCTCAACAATTGCAAGGAGCTAGGATTATTACGCTCAAGCTTTCACTTTTAACATTTCGACTTAGGGCCAGGAAACATTCTTGTGGGCACTGCGACAAAATATATTAGCATTATTGACTAGGAGACAGCTAGACTCGCGCCAAAGGAGTGGGTAAGGACAAAATTCTGTGCCCCGAGCAGGATAGATTTCACAGAGGGAGACTTCATTCCAAAGACGGACTGGAGGAGACGAGTTCAAAAACAACTCAAGGAAGATGGTGGCTTAGGAAATCTCTAATCAATGGATGGCTTGGCGGGACAGAAAGTACTGATTGCTTTCTGTTGAATATTTGCCTTACAATTAGGTGCCTCCGAGCATACATCAGAATGAAGTGCCGTGCTCCATCATACCCTACTGACAAAATCAACTCTACACCATACTAGATCTGATTAGAAACGCCAAAGAACAGCCAGAACGTTTCGTACCGGGATTGAAAGAGTAATCTTTTCCTCACCTTACAACTACCGGGAGCTCCTTTCAACAAGTGCTTCCGTCACTTTTCGTTCCAGCGCACTTCGTTACCCCAGAGATACTTTTATAATTGCATCACAATGATGAGATGAAGCAACTCCATTATGCCTCCTCCCTCACGCTTCGAGCTTAACGTCTACCAATCTCCCCTTCTTTACTTCCAATCCCAAGGCGTGTTTATTATGTACCTAACCCAGTATTCGTAACCCTGTTTATATCCCCCCTCTGCCATAATTTTGCAGCAAGAAGCAAATGTCTGGATCAAGACCCACAATCAAGAAGAATTCAGCCCGCCATCATCCCAGCATTCTCCTAGCTTTCTAGACCTCCCAGTTCGCGCTGACTTTGATCCTTTCCAAATCTCAGCTCATCCTGTATCGTGCCTTCTAGAACGATATTAGCACAATCCAGTCGGGCTGATCAGAAAGTATATACCCAGTCCCATTCTCTATGACTCGCATGTCTTACAAAGCTGTTGAACATCATGCAACAACTCAGCTGCCGAGCTATATTTGGCGCTCCAGCAATTATGAATGAGCTCTCGGATGGAAGTGAATTTCGGCTCTGGAAATTGACCAGCGGAGAATCTTGCGGTTATCTCTTGTTCGTCTAAGAAAGATTCCAACTCCGGGAAAGGTTCGTGACCTTCTAAGATGTGATATATAGTTGACCCAAGGGCAAAGATATCTGTTTTGACATCGCCATGTGTTGGATCGTCCCGGGGCATGAAAAACTTTGGGTTCACCGGTTCTCAGACGATCCGCCATCGCTTAGGATTTGGCCCTCCGATCCAAGAAGTCGTCCCTGGAAATCGCACAACTTGACATTCAGTTCTGAATCAAGTAGTAGATTTAGAATTATGATATCGCAGTGTATGATCCCTTTAGTGTGAATTACTGCGACGGCTTCTGTAGCTTGGCGTGACTATTTGAGCCGCTGCTGTTCTGTTGTTGGATTTTCGCTGACGTAGCGGGCTAAGGATCCGTGAGGTGTATACTCGAGCAAGAGCCCATTGCCAAGTCGACCTTGAAATCCAATGATCCTGTCGTGAGGTCCGATGGCCTCGAAAATTGTAGCTTCGACTTGCAAAGACGCAATTGCTGATTCATCGTCGGCAATTTGTGGATACTTGCAGATCGTAGTCTTGTCAACGAGACCGATAAATGAATTGCCACCGATGGCTAAGAATTCCTGAACACCGTCTCGAAAGTAAAATGGTATTTCCATTGTGAGGGATTGGGGGCACATTCTGGAAACCTTTTTACCTGTGGTGTGATTTACCTTTTTATTTCTTTGGCATATTTCAAACTCGGGGATGAGCATGAGAGCTGGGCAAGTTTCGGTCGCGCATCGGAAATTATTAGGAGAAAGAAGCCGTATTGTTTGATGCCTGGTGTTGGTACATATTTGTACAGTTTTACTCGGCGAGAGCTCTGGTCAGCGGCGGGGTGGCAGCTGCCAGGAGTGCCTTGAGGTTAAAAAGCCAAAAACTGATATTTCTGGACGTTCTTTTTGTGCAAACACACCGCCAAGCCAGATATTTGAAAGTACTGCATAACAGCATTGAAATGAGAAATCAAACATCTCCATGCTCTAACAAGATCACATGGCTTCTCAAGCACATATCGACGTCAACACTTGCAAAGTTCTGGGCGATACTTCCGTTCTGCGAGGAGATATTTAGTCGATCAGCTATATTTCATTCAAGGTCTATTTTAACCTCTTCTTCGCTCCTAGGGCTTGACTCTCTGTGTTTCCATCGGCCTGAAGCTTTTGAATAGAACACCACACTGCCGAGAATACATTCTGCTGTAACGCTGCGAGATGCGGCCGATAATCCAAACTCGCTAAGCGATTCTCGACATTTCGACAAGGAAACCCTCACAGGGAAATGCGCTGCTGCTTTCGCATTGATGCCAGATCTGTACCGAGCCGGCTCGGTCGGCCACTTCCAAAGAGCGCCGAATCACAGGTATGGATTTCAAAAAAGGAAAGAAAAAGGGGGGAATGACAAAAATTTGGGAGGTTTGGTGGCTGCGAACAGACCCTACACTACAACATTAGTGAGTTATTTTGCCACTATCTTGATCTGTTTGGAGTGGAGCGGACCGTGGATCCTCACTCAAGCCAGCCAGAAGCTACACTGTTTATTAAATTCGAAATATGATGCCGTGATAAATTTATCAGCATAGCTATCAACTGCGTTCATTGACGATAGCAACGGTAGCATGCTTATGGTAAAATACGCATTCGTTTACAGTCTCAAAAGCCATCTTCTCTGTCTTCTCTCCAAGAAACGACAGGTCGTGCAGGATTTCCCTGAAACACGGCTCCATTTCAAATCCGCGGTTCCAGTTCCGCGTTCCGAATAGATACACTTTTGTCCGTGCCATATGCAGCTCTAATCTTTCTGGGAGCAAGAAGTGAGTGGTGGCGCAACTGTGGCGCAATAGGATCAACAAGATGGGGGAAAGGGAGGGGGCCTTGCCAACAGCCCTACAATGCACAAAAGCGACGGCCATCCCCCGAATGACGGCAAAGTGTAAATTACGATTCATCAACCAAAACGCCCTCCTGCGGCTACTCTCGACTTACTTTGGCAGTATGTTAAGCAAGACCGCCTCCATTGTTAGTACTGCCTACCCCCTCATTTCCCAGGTCTTTCTGCAAGGTTGTCGTGAAAACAACCCCATCCCATTGTCTGGCATTCCACTCGAGATGTCAAAAGTATACTGAACACTACTTCGCCTAGATTCTAGTCGTGCTCACACTCGTCATTTCCTGGGCCGCGATATCCTTTCGGTTTTATTTACGCTTGCACTCGAGGAACAAGTTCCACTGGACTCGTCCCGACATTGCTATCATCGTGTCCTTGGTATGTACCACGATGACTCCATTGTCCAGGGGTGGAATTTGACAAACACCCGGTATAGATTTGTCAGTTCTCGAATTCTTTGATCACTTTCTCTATACTTTCGCTTTCGCCCGACTCGAAAAATCTGGTACGGGTATGTTCGACTCCTTTCCAGGCCGCCAGGTGTGCTTCTGTATTGCTAAACCTAACATCCCCGCCAGCTCTACTATACCGGTTCAATTCTGTACCTGTGTACGCTCTGGTCGATCAAACTTTCCATCTGTTTCTTCCTCCTACAATTGACACAACAACTCGACCGGGCCCACCACATTGCGCGATTCTGTTTGTACACCATATGCGCAACCTTCGTCGCCGTAATCATTGTACTAGCGATAGGTTTTATCCCGAGCTCCACGGTGCCAGGCCAGGCAAGAGATGCCAGATTTGCCGCCCTTTTCTGGACCAGTGTAGCACTCAATGTCGGAACGGACATTATGCTCATCGGCACACCGTTCTTCGTCCTATCCCTCCTCACTGAGAAACGCACGCGAATTGCAGTCTCAATCGTTTTCGGTCTCACGGCAATTGTTATTGTTGTTGCTATCACTCGGGCCGTTTTGATCAGTGCCGATGGATTGAATTGTGGTCCCTTCATTGTAGTACTGAGTCATGTCGAGATCATGGCTGGCGTTATCATTACCGCCATACCAGTACTCAGCAGGGGCTTTACAAGGATGTATCTGCGGAGTTCTTCTGTGGGAAACAGTAAGAACCAGGTCCTTGAAATCAGAGAGGGAAGCCAGCAGGCTACAGTTGGATCTGAATCTGTGACTCTTGGGCCAGGAAGTTCATGCAACTGCACTCTGAACGACAAAGAGCCTGCGGTACTAGATAGGTGTAAGAAGACTTAAATGTATGAGAGAATTGGGGAGTTCCCAAAACCAGTATCGATCCACAGTAACCCAACATGACTTGTATAGAAGTACTAATCAACAAAACTTGGAAATAGAGATATGCAAAAATGAATGAGACCCTTTTCCAAGAAAGAGGCACAGATTGAGCTAATGCAGAGGAAAGAAATCCAAAACCACACAACAAGTGGGTGTGAAGATCGTCCCATATGTTGTGCGCCAGGGGAATTCAGGGGCTTTGGGCTAGGTTTGGCTAGAACCACCTTCGGCGAGGTTTCGGGGGTGATTCGCATATAAGGAGGGTCGTCCCTCAGACTCCTTGATTCTTGTATCTTTTTTGTTTCCTTCATATCAGACCTATTAGTTACCGGAATAGCCACAGCCTACGTACTTCCATATACCTCTAGCGACGCTCTCTTGTGCTAGCGTCATTACACAGGGTACCGAGGGATCTCTTAGGTTAGAAAATGACAGATAAATCAACCTTAGAGATATCACATATCTGAAGAGTACGGATTGGCAAAAGAAGGAAGAGAAAAATATTGTATTATATAGAATATGTGTCTGACGTCCTGTGGTTCTGCAGTTTTCAAGTGTTGGCCTTTTTATGTATGCGAAGGACCGGTGCAGTCATGTGACAAAAAGAACTTGGGGGTTGTCCCCGCCACACGAATATCCTTCGAGTCCAATGAAGTGATACGGGTTGCAAATTTGAAGGATACGAGAGGCTGTTTAGAGAGAATGAACCACATGTAGGTTGCTACATGGGCTGTGACGGTTAGGAGGCTTCAAAGCCTCATTGCCGGTTTTACCATTAGCGAACCTGCGGCTGACAACTAGAGCATTCTAGCCCCAGAAGTTTGAACGCAACAGACACGATGTTGACACATGGGAGCTAAGTTTCCCCAAAGATCCACTTCTGCGCTTTGATTGATCTAGACTTTGGCGTCCAGACCTCCCCATGGGTAGTCCACGAAAAATGCTTAATTCGTGTCAAGCATTCCCTGCATGGTGGCGCTCTACTAACGTGTCACTCAAAGCAAGCCCTCTCGCGGACTTCAAGAATGATTCCAATGTTGGAACAAGCATCGGATCCTGGGCCGATCATGCGTCCATCAGCCTCAGAGAAGCTTGGGTAAGGGAGCGACGCAGAAAAGCCATGCTATGAGTTGTAGCTGAAGTAGTGGTGCCCGGTTCCAGACACTTGAATGGCTTCGTTTCGCTCAGCTGCATGTCATCCTTTGATGACCGATTGGTCGCCCCAGTGATGGAATCATATCATTAGTCCCTCACCAGACTGTGGAAATTGACTTGCCTAGTTATGTTTGACCTCTCCTCTTCTTTTGATATTCTAACGAGGCACAATTTCCGTGGTTTTCACATACGGGACAACTCAACTGCGCAGTCTGTTCCTGATATCAGGATGCTTATTTGGAGCTCCTTATGTAGTTAAGTTGCGGATAAGCTCATGGCCATCATGCCATATCTGGATGAGGGCTTGGCCATGCTTGCGAACTGTTCGTTCTGGACGCCAGCGTGGCGCAATGAAATTACTCGACTGCTCAGAGAATAAGTATCAGTGGATTTCTACACATCCAAGACCAGGAAAACAGCAAGTCTCCATCTCCATCTCTTGGGCTACTCATACCTCAGAATCAAATGTTGTTCTCACATCTTACCGTTGCTCTGGCAGCGACTTCCACCGCAGCCTTCAGCATCACAGAATATGCTCATGACAGCGTTGCCCTCCTCGAACGCTCTCTACCTTCACTCAACTTTCGCTCCTCCGTTGAAAAAAGAGATGGCGGCGGCGGCAACTGCCCAGCTGTATGGTCTCGCATCGCAGCAGACCTGACCACCATGTTCCTCGACACATCCACCAATCCTTCCCAGTGTAATGACGATGCTCGCGCAGCCATCAGAGAAGCTTTCCACGATTGTGGAGCTTGGGAGACCGCTTTGGGTGCTACGGGAGGTTGCGACGGCTCTCTCATTCTCTCGACTGGTAACGACGAGCTGCTTCGAGGAGAAAATAATGGACTCCAAGATATCTCTGCCAAGCTCTGGACTCTGCAGAAGAAATGGGTTGCAGTCGACCCCTCAGTTACAGTAGCAGATAGTAAGTGTTCTTCTAGTTATTTTCGCACCTGTAAACTTTGAAGAACAAACTCTTCTGAGTAGTTTTGAAGATCCCACATCTTCAAACTTTCCTTGCATATGAAATCGTGATTAGAAGAATGACGCTGACTCAAAACTTCTCCACAGTTATCCAGTACAAAGCCCATCATATTCCCCTCTCTTAATCCCAAGAGCTACTAGAAGCAATTCTTGATTTCTCCCATAAAAAATTCGCCCATTGGCAGTTACTAACTCCCCTCCCCTCAGATTCGCTGCTTCAGTTGCAATCGTCACCTGCCCAGGTGGACCTCAAATCAAGACCTTCGTCGGCCGCAGGGATTCCACATCGCCCGCCACGAAAAATCTGCTCCCAGATGTCTTTGGCGCTGCAGACGACCTATACGCACTATTCCAACGCAAAGGATTCACAGCTTCCGAACTCGCCGCCCTCCTTGGCGCTCATTCAACCAGCAAGCAATTCCACATCCCAAAGGCACCGGTCAACGCGTCTCAGGACAGCACACCAGGGAAATGGGACGTACAGTACTACGCCGAAACCCTGTCGCCCCCAGCCAACATCTATGTTTTCCCATCTGATGCGAAGCTTGCTGTTCATCCTACTGTGGGGAAGGAGTTCAAGGGATTTGTGGGATCACAAGGGAAGTGGACTAGTACTTTTGGAGCAGCGTAAGTTCTTACACCTACCTCACTTAGCCTTGACATTCTCTGAACAGAAGCTAATGTGCGCAGTATGACCAAAATGTCTCTTCTTGGCGTGGGAAGTAACCAGAAGATGATTGATTGTACCAATTCGGTACCGCGAGGAACTGGCAAGAGGGATATTCGCTCTTCTCCGATTAATGATCGTGTTCGCTAAACCTGCCGCCTGTGAGGGAATTTTTTGGAATTGGGCAGAGGAGGAGAGCATTGAATTTTATTTGATATGGAATCAAATCTTTAGTGGCGTCACATGTAGAAAAACTATTAATAAATAAATCTAACTAACTTTTCTTCCAAGAAAGTAATGTCTTGTCATGTCTTACCATGCAAAGCTTGAGCACTCATAAGCATTCCAAGCAAAGCACCACCAGCCGTTATCCCAGTGCAGAACATGGGATTGCGCCAACCTGGGGGCTGAAGTTTCTGTTCCTGATATCATGTTTCCCGAAAATGCTGCAAGCCATCGGGTGTATGTGGGGAGCTGGGGATCCAAAACTCTGGTCGGTAGGGCCTGGGCGCTGTTGACCTATGCACCAGTGACATGCGGTGGCTGTTGTCCCGCTGCGACTAAAAGTTGACATGGGCTGGGTTATTCTTCGCCAGTTGAGTCGCAGTAGAATACGGAGGACGGCGAATACTAGTTTGTCACTGACGCAAAAAGCCGTTTTCTTTCTTCTTGTTAGTTAGAAGCTGGTCATTGAGTCGATGCTTTCCAGCAACGCGGATTTGACTCTGGCTTCGTCGAGTAATTACCTGTCTTCTGCCGTTACATGAATTTTAAAATTCCCTGGATGATTTGTAGATTTAATACAAGTCAGGTCACTTTTAAGTAATCGACGGCTCAAATTCAGAGTTCCATGAGGGACATAAAAGATGAGATTTTAGATATCAATTAATTACATGAGCTTTCATTACTTTTATCAAGCTATTGGGTAAAAAACGCCAACCTTCAGTTCCCTCATAATTCATCAAATTAATTAAAATCCATCATATCATGCCACATTTGCAGTGACTGGTCCACCCCCAAAGCTACTCGTTACCGTGACAGTAAGTGGCTTGCTCTTCACAGTCGCGACAAAACTCCAGCTACCAGGACTGATGAGCGTCATGGGTGAAAGTCCGACTGGATTCTGACCTGCTGCCGTGATACTCAAGAGTATCGCGGGATCTTTGCTGGTGGTCGTAGCCGTGACAGTCAGAGTTGTAGCTCCTCTCTGATTCCTCCCTGTAGCACTCGTGATGACAATTGTGTCGACAGGTGGTTTGACGGTAGCTGTGGGAGAAGTAACTGAGGTGAGAGTAGTACTAGACGCGATTGTGCTTGTAGGGGCTGTGCTCGTAGGGGCTGGGGCACATGATGTCGCTGCTGGAGCTGGGACTCCTGGCCATGGGTTCAGTTGGCCGACAATGGCTGGTGAAGCTGGGGCCGGGAAGCCAGGTCTTCCTGGTACGTATGGACCACCTCCTAGTGCGAGATATGGAATCACCTCAAATGCGTTGGGAAACAACGGGGCTCCGAAATCCAATGGTTCTGGAAAGATGTAATCGAAAATGGGCTGGATGAATTCACCCGCTGTAAGGTTTCCCGCTCCAAGAGTGGTACCACTTGCCATCCTAAATCGGAAAGTTAGTAGCTAATTAAATATTGCGGATATTTCGAGATTGGAGGGGGAAAATGTGTGATACATCGCCAGATGAAAAGTGAAATCGAGAAGAAGTAAGGCTTACCTGAATCCAACATATCTGGTCGCAGGGGTGAGATCCGTCTTGACTGGCGTACGATAGACAGCACGGCCAAGAGGCTGTGTAGCACTATTGGGCTGCATTGCAACGTTCAAAGTCCGCTCAGTCGTCTTTCCGGTGCATGGATCTACGTCAAGGGCGAACCAATCCATGAGACCCCCGCCAACATCAGTTGTGAACGCAACAGCACGGCTCTGACCGATTTCTCCAGGCTGGGTCGTGACAATGCCGAAGATAGCTTCTTCGCAGGTGACATATGCTGGCTTTGTCCCCGCTGCAGTAAAGATGGCGAGATTTGCGACAAGGTTGTTGACCCCTGTGATGAGTAGAAAAGTCAGTAAGTACTCATCCACGCTTATCTCGGGGGGATAGTTCGGAATAAAGGGCTCGAGAGACTTGATGAGAGTTCAAAGGAATTTCAATGCACAACTTACATAAAGTGCCGCCGATCTCTGTTCCAGATACGGTGACATAGTCACCGACAGCGAGTGGGAGCATTTGACGAGGATCTGGATCGGTTGATGTGAGTGTTGCTGGGTCCTTGAAGGTACTTGAGAAAAGTTAGTATTCCTATTCCTTACAGATAGTCTGCGGAAGACTTACAGTGTAGTAACAGGTCTTCCAGTCGCAGGGTCGTTGGGTCTATTTTTGGCAGGGCACAACGTGTCCGTGGGCGAACGAGGAATACACACGGGGAATCCATTGACGGCATGAATAGATGGGTTATCAGGATCTACAGTCCAAAGCTCATTGCCAGGCTGTTGAAGGCCAAATCTTCCCACGGGGTCATTTAAGACGCAATCAATGTTGCTGGCGCCGATTGTGAAGTGGCCGGTGCCCGTGTTGATGGAGCTGATGAAACCCTGGATGGTCTGGGTAAACTTCTGGGAGATGTAAACCAGACCGGCGATATATGAACCTCCAACTCGGTTTCCAACTACATGAGCCTCCCATGTTACTCCCCCCGGTAGGTTTGCAACACCATTGTCGAAGAGTTCTGGCCCTGCATCATCAAGAATGAATTAGCTTCAAGTGACATACGTGAAGGAAAATGGGCATATCCCAGGAGAAAGCAACGGAATCCGTCGGTGACCCGAGACGGTGGGACTGTCAACACTTACACGCAACAGTAATGGCGGGAAGAGTTGCAAGAAGGTTCGTTGGAACGGTTATGACATTGCCATCGACTGTGATACTTCCTCCCCTGAGTGGATTTGTACTTGTGGTATCGAGTCTCAAGCTGGAGAATCGTCAATGATATCCCAAAAGGCAGAACATATATGTGAGATCTTACTTATTGATTGTGCCAGTGATATCGAATGGGCTGGGATCATAAGGTGGAGCCTGAGAATATACTGGGTAGATGGCTAAGCTGATTAAGAGGAACGAGGACAGCATGGTATTAAGTTGGCTGAACATTTTTCGTTTCGCTCAAAGCAAAGGATAATGCAAAGGTAAGTGATCAAAGAACATATTTGCAATCCAGGCAGGCAGAGTTATATACACGAAGTATCAGTGGCACTCACACATGCCGTCTTGATTACTTTTATCCCGGATCAAAACTCTCTGGAGTTGAGTCTCGATCCACGAAAGTCAAAGACATTTGATAGTTCCACAGAGCCACAACACGGGAAAGAAGGCTTATTCTTCGAGTAATTACGCCGCAGTGGACGATGCAAGCTGTCACTGGAGACACGCTCTTGAAGTGGGGTTTATGGGACGGGAAAGAATCGAGGTGGTGCTGTCGTGGCTGCAGGAACGTGATGGTCGGAAAAGCTTGCGTAAGCCAAAACGCTCGCTAGATTAACCCTTCTCGGACCAGCCACTTGGGCCTGAGTGAGCCGAGAACTCCATCAGTCTTTGCGGCTGACCATCTCCTGCCACCTCCCCGGCCCCTCTGCCAAATATCCTGGTCCAGGCCAATGACCGAGCCCCAGTGACTCTCTTCCGGCAGCTTTGCCACCAAAAATGCGGTGGTGCGATGACTGACTTCCTGATATCATGATCACCAGAACGGCGAGGTCCTGTTGTGTATCTCGCAAGCAGCTTTGGATCCGACCATGCAGGTCTCAACAAAAGTAAGTTATTGAAATGGAAGACAACCTCCTGGTGGAACAGAGGTTGGAAGAGCCATGTTGCTTTACTTCCGAGAACAAACGCATCGCTTACATCCCTGCGTTCATGTCGTTGCTTGCTTGAATGAGGTCGGCGAAGATGAAGGGCATACTCATCCGTGTGGGCAGTGGGGAATGATTTGACGATAGAATATCTGTACGCGGGTTGCTTTTGTACTTCTCGAGAAGTACGGCGAAGAAGACTTGTCATTTTATCCTGATGAGTCAAGACGTACTTGGTGGCCAGTGATAGTTCATCATTCTTGTCAAGAGCGAGGATGCTAACAGACGGAAGCACCAAGTACAATGTTAGATGAATTCATACGTGATAATGGTACAGAAGCTCCTCTTGAGCTGTTCGTTCCCCGGGATTTTCGCTGACTTGATGCAAAGCGGAATCAGGCTGACTTCATTCGTTCCTCACTCTCCTTCATTGTCTTCCTGTCAGTTGCAAAAATTTAGACCTGGATCAAGTCCCATGAGAGCGATAGCTAGTGAGGGGCACGCTTTATTATTTCTACTCACGTCGAACATTCTGTTTTGTAATATTTCCGAACGAATTGCGGACGCGGGAAGCCTCCTCGTCTTCTCTGTCGAGTATTCAGTTCCTTCAGAGATACAGTTATCGTACTCCTTGTGGATGACGGCCATAATTTGCCCTGAAATTTGCCCTGGCGCTGCAATGTTTCTCGAATTCTGGTAGCATCCTGCCAGAATATAACCTTGGTCACTATCCCTTGCTCGAAAGTGCCCAGTGGCATTTCGGAAAAGTTGAAGACCGACATGGAAAGAAGCTAAGACGAGGCTGATGGTCCAAAGTAAGGCATGTACGCACGCTCGAGGAATCAGGAAAGTGATGAAGCAGAGTAGTGAAATAGATCCGATGAATTCTTCGGATAGAGGCTCGGCTCCGGGCAGGGTGGATATCATGGGGTACCAAATTAACACCGACCTTTTCGAGCTGCAAGTAATAATCAAAGGATCTGTTACTACAAGAAAGGGGTTTTAATCATGATGACGGGCGATATCTTGGGAATTGCCCGTGGAACTTGTTTTAAAGTTGAAAGACGCGTGGAAATATGCCGACATCCCCGAATCCCACCAATCCGAGCCCGTTCTGAGGATGGGGCCTCCCTTAATCGGGCTAAACACAATCTCGGTTCCGAGCCGACGCGCTGCATTCCTGAATATACCTAGGTATTTGACATACAAAGGAACATATAAAGAAACCCATATCCTCGTCCTCTGAATTAATACTTTCAAAAGCTGACAGAACACTTGAACGAATGCGAATCCAAGAATGGAATGTGGGGTTGACAGACAGAATAGCCTGTCCAAAGTACCACCCCCAAGAACGACAGACTCGTCAGATCTAATCTACAACCCTGGTTATACAATGTCATCTTTATATTTTTCTCTCTGTTTTATCCTATCGTACATCTCAGTACGTACGACGACTATAAATCTATACATCTCCCCCCGCCCCAAGTTATGATGCTATGCTGATTATTTTCCGGTTGCGCCCACCAATAAATATCCAAAACTTGAACTCCAACTCAAAAAGTTTCCCAAAAGAATACAAACAAGAAGATGATAATCACGGGCTTCCAGCCAACCACCTCGACGGCCTCTCTTGGTGAGGGAACTTTGGCTTTCCGCAGGGCTTCTGTCTCTGCACCCACTCTGCGATGCGCGTTTTGTTCCAGCTGCTTTCCCATCGCACTCCATCTTTCGGCTTGTGCTTCTTGCCGAGTGCGATGTGCTTCGTTCCGATAGAGCATTCGGCGCCGTCGTACCGTGACTGCAGACACTTGGGGTTGGCCTGGCAAGCATGAGCACATGCACCGGCCGAGGCAATGTTGGGAATAGTCCCGTCCTTGGAGAGGTTGTCCCAGTCCGCAAGTTGGTCGGGAATGAGATCCGAGACGAGGTTGTTGAAGAGTTCTTCATATGTGACCGGGCTCTGTTGTTATGTTAGTTCTTTTCGCTTTGGAATTGATGACGTTCGTTGCTGCACTCACGCTTTTGTCTTTTCGCTTTGCTTCAAAGCTGCCCAGTTGCTCGGCCTCGGGGGAGGTGATGTGATGAAGTGTCACAAGTGGTTGGCACCAATGATCTTCAGCGAACGGAATCGTGGATTGCGTTTCTCCGTTGATAGTAGGCCAGGAGTTCTTAAGATCCATCTTGTACTCCTTCAGGACTTGGGCAAGCACCCAATCTCCACAGCATTCATTGTGCATTCTCGAGTCCCACTTCCCGGCAGTTCCGTTGTTGGTGACGGCGAAAGTGCGCATTGCTTCCCTCGACATCAGATACCCGCTTCCTCCATGGCCAAAGGGTAGATCGTTGATCAAGGCTAGAGATCCCATGTAGGATTTCTTCGATGAGTCGAGTCGTTGGATCCACGTGATTAAGCTGGACCACATCACGTACGTGTCGGCATCGATGTGCAAATACCACTCCATTTCAGGTTTCAATTCCCATACTTTCTCCACGATGTGCATGTTCTTGTACTTGTCTAGTGTCCAGGCAGCTAGGTCATCTTGCATCCTAGAATCTCTCATGTCCGACAGTTCGGTCATGATCTTCTCCGGATCCCGCAACTCCTGCTGTTTGCGATAGATGTCGAAATCCTTGTTCATATCCTTGATGGATGGAGCGATCGTATCCAGGGAGTCATAGACCTGAGTTTCCCCAATCGATTGTGCCATATCAGAGAAGATGTAGACATGGGGAGCACATCTCAAGGTGGTCCGTAGCTGGGTTGGGATCTTTTTTGAAGCTTCTGTGGCGCCGGTCTTCACAGTTATGACGACTCGGTCAAACCCTGTCAAGCCCTCGCAACCTTCTTCGAAAGTCCCATTGTAAGTACTTGGGCTTTGATCTCTGTCACTTCCGGTCTTCCATCTCCACGTTGATTGATACACTCTCCCCTCTCCCTCGTACGAGAGATGCAAGTGAACGAGCGCAAACAAAACCACAGCCGCGACGATGAAACGGACGCCCACGGAGCGACTGGGCGGGCGTAAGGGCATCTTGAATATGAAGGCCTTGTGATGCACCACTCTGTATCTGTGAGGCGTCGTGAATAGAGAAAGAGAGGCTTCGTGTCTCCTTTTCCCTAGGGTCGCAGCCTTTAACGCAGACGGATGTTGGGGGGATAGTTAATTCGGGAGACGGCAACATGCAGCTAGACAAAACGGGCTGTGGGCGGCGCGGGCTTTAAATTAACACGCCTGGAACCCATTCTAGGAGAGACCCTCGATGAAGATGGCGTGTGAGTGGTTAGGTCACTTTGTCAGCCTCGTATTGCGTTGAAAGTCCTGGTGGTGGGGTCAGCACTACTAGCTGATGGACCGTTAGTGTTAATGCGACACTAGATCGGGATCGTTTTGTGGTGGTGAGGCTTCACCATAGGGTCGATCAGTTGGGACGCCAAGTCTAGTAGGGTTTAGAACTGGAAGTTGTTCTGTTAATCTTTTCCATGGGAGTGCAAGCCCCAGGCTTAGTGGAGCAAGCGTTACCCCTTGAACCAACATATCAATCAGTACAGTACTACATGTGGAATTTTCTGTATCTTTGGGATACACGCGATATGTTTCAGGACTTCCTTCGATGTTTCCTTGTTCAGCTTTTCCCGGTTAAGGTCAGGGACTTTACCCTGCGGCTGTGTGTCTTTTGTTCCCGATTCGTTCAGGGGGAAACGCCACCAAGCTCGTGTTAGGCGACACAGGCACTGGGAACAATGATACGAGAATTATTTCTTGTATACCCCACCTTTATGTGGTGCTTCACTTGTTGAAAGTGATGCTGGACTGTGCTTTCGAGCGTTTGAAGCGATCTTCATTAATGACGTGTTTTCAAATTTGAGCTTTGTGTGCCCGTCACCTGTGGGTGAATTGTGGATTGATGAGAGTTGTCTACCCAAACTTCAAGTTAAATGCAAGTAGCTATTTTGGGAAATGGAAAAGCCTAAAAGAAGCCTCGCTACTTCGTGGGCTGTTGGTTTGGGAGTCCATTAAAGAGGCGATTGGCGTTCCCCGCGTGAAACTTCACACTGCAGTTGGATCTTCTTGGTCCTGGATGAAATTGATACATGGATACAACAACCAGCCAATTCACTCAATTTAAGCTTTTATATCAACAATCTAAGAGCTTTCTAGAGATGGTACGTGCCTGGGCTAGTGCACTTGACATTTGTTCTGGAGAATTATTTAGTGGCCGATGCTGAAGTTGCCCTGGAGCACAGCTTTCGTGGCTTTCACTGCAGCAACGCTCGAGGAACGACCGGAATGCTATATAATTATTTTGAGAAATAGTAGAAACAGAGTTTTGTCGACGAAATTCAAAACTGTTTCGTTCGAAGTATACATTTACAAAAATGCTAACTATTGAATTAAGCTTAGGTCAGGTCAGGGCATGGATCTTGGCGTTCCCGCACCAGTTCTGGGCTGGGCGCTCTGGAACAAGCTTCACAATAACACTCAATCAGCATCAGTATGACCGCCACTCATTTATCACTGGACCCCATTGCTTTCAAAGCCGCCGCCGAGGCATACTGGAAACCCTCAGAAGACATCCGTCAAGGTGTAAGATGGCTGGAACGGGGTCGCAGTGTCCTCGTTCGACTCGAGACCCCCGATCTCCCATTTTGGAACGCCAATGAGCAAGTCGACGAGAATCAAGTCAGCTCGCTGATATTCAATTTCACGCTCCAAGACAGACGCATACTCCTCCTTAATGACGTCCCCATATTCCCTCTGCAGAACGCCTACGTGCCACCCCGACTGTACGCCCACCAATCCGCCATCAACCTGGTAAGCTTCGAACATGGCCTGATACCGAGTTTCGACGAATCCCCTCTATATGCGATCGATTACCATCGAGCACTCCCAGTATCGGAACATCCATCGGCACACTATAATGTTTTCAAGACACAGGTGGAGTTGGACGTTCTTGGTGCGGGAATCGCAGGACAAAATACCCTCCTCCCAGACAAGACGCAACGTCTAATCCTCCTCTCCATCGATGAAACTGGCCCTTTTCAAAAATACCCATACACCAAATCAATATCCGAGGTTGACCTCACGCTGTCAGATACCTTGCTGAGAGACCGATTCCCACACAATACTCCGTTCTTCACCCCACAGAGCCTGAAGAAGTGCACATTGTGGTCATGGCGGTGTCCAGACATTGCCGAATATCCGTGGTATCGCTATGTTTACAGGGAGGCATTTGACGAATATGGGAAGATTGGTTCATTCAGGCATATGCTATTGCAGGTATGGAGACAGCTGCGTGAGCCATTCGGGTTCTGGCAGATGGTTATGGTGCTGGTTGTGGCTAAGGTACTGCTCCTGACGCCAATATTCTACCGACTGCATAGAGCTGCGATTCGAACCAAGCGACATGTGAAAGGACTATACACCAGACGGGAGGAGGTTGACCTATACAGGACGGATGCAGAGGCTGTGGGTCTTCTGAACTATGAAGACAACGAGGATGCTGGGGACAACGAAAAGAATTCTTCCTCGGACCCTGGAGTTATCAGGGAGATCCATGGCGAGCCTTCAACGGGGAGGGTGGATTTTGGGAAGCCTTTGCCTCCGATTCCAACTGCTACTTCTGATATGCGGTAGTTCCAAAGGTAGCAAATATGAGGGTAATTTTTTGGACCTCTGGGCACAACTGCTTCTTGGCAGGTCATACCTGATACCTGAGCTTGATTCGGGGATTTGCATCATAGGGTTCACGATTGTTTGGCCCGTTTGCTTTGCTTTATAGTCGGGCATTCAGAATGGAGATCTCAGCCATGATAATTGATATTCCCTCTAACAAAAGGCCGTTCCTATCTATATATGGTTGGTATATCCAGGCAAACCTGGAAGTTACAAGCGCCACGGGCGTCACCATTTCTTTAGAGAGGTCATCTACGCCCACTCTCCTAGTACACTTGCAAGTAGACAAGTCCTTGTGCCCGAACTTTAATGCGGGGCAATCGCCCGACCCCCACTCCCGACTTCAGTACTACCTCAGTCGGCCATATATATCATATACACACTCTCCTCTCTCTTCGATACTTTCAATTCCCTCTTGTCTAGTTTGATTTATATTTCCCAAAAACTCTTGAGTGCTTGTCCAAGTTCTTAATCCACAATGGCAGTCTCAACCAAAGTTGCCGAAACCATATCTCACCCTCTCATCAACAGCATCCCCCCATCTCTCATTCCTCATTTCGAGCCAACCTACGTCGAATACTACAACAAGTACTCAGCTGGCCGTCTAGCAACCCATCAAATTCCCATCGAGAGCTTCCGCGCCGACCCAGACGCATATCTGACCACCTACGGCCGAGCTCTCGTCGAACAAGGGGCTCTCAAAATCACGGACCAGAAATGCCCTGTCGAAGGAGGCGAGATCACAATCAGGATCATCGAGCCTGACGTCGAGAAATTCGGGAGTAGAGAGAAACCCGTTTACGTGAATTTCCACGGCGGTGGATGGGTATTTGGGGGCCTTGAAACGAATTTCGACTTCTGTAAGAGAGTGGCTCATGAGGTTGGGGCTGTGGTTTTCGATGTTGATTATCGACTATCTCCTGAATTCAAATTTCCCATCCCGGTGAACGATTGCTGGGAGGCGATTAATTGGGTAGGTTGACTCTTTCTTTCCGGGCATTTCTGGTTATGGAAATTTAGTGACTAACAAACAAATAGATTAGAGATCATAAGAAGTCAGAGTTTAATCTCGATCTCTCTCGACTAGCTATCGGGGGTGTCTCAGCCGGTGGCCATCTCAGTGCTATAGTAGCGCTCATGTGTCGCGACGCCTCCATCCCTCTCGCCTTCCAGCTCCTCGCCGTCCCGGTCTGTGACCTTCACATCTTCGCACCTGACGGAACACTTCTCCCCTCACAACCCTACGCGTCATATCGAGATCTTGCCAACACGCAACCGCTTCCCTTGGAGCGCATGTCCTATTTCCACCGCCATTTTCTAGGTAACCCTCGACCGAAGGAGTTGGATGACGATTGGAAAGTCAGCCCGATGCGCGCGAGTCGTTTCGAAGGGTTGGCAAAGACTTTGGTTGTCACGGCTGAGATGGATGTCTTGAAGGATGAGGGCGTGGCTTATGCGAAGAAGATGAGGGATGCGGGGGTGGATGTTGAGGAGGTGCAGATTAAAGGTGCTCCGCATATTGTTATGCAGATGGATGGTATATTGGAAGGTGGGAAGGAGTATAATCGTGTTACTATCAGGGCGTTGAAGGAGGCTCTGGCGAAGTGATGAGGCGTGGGATTAGAAATTTTGCTTTCCCCTTTCCTCTAGGATTAGATGAATTTGTTAAGGAGTACATTTAGTTATTCACAGAATAAGATATGCTAGCCCGCTTGAGTTTCCAACCGAAATATCTAGCAGTAGATGGTTTGCGTTTATCGTCGGTGATCAGCAGCCCTGAAGTGCCGTCCCTAGAGCCACTAGAGCAAGACGATGGCATGAGGGTAGAATCGAAAGTATTTCCAGTTCTATCAGCTGGAACACCTTGGGGGGGTGTGAGGGGCGTCAATTGTCAAAACCTGGGGATAGGCATGTGGGGTTCTGCACGGACGACGAATCTTAGGCATTCCTAGATCATGATCTCTCAAATTCCACGAGGAGTTCCTGGACAGTACATCCTGAACCTTCATGATCACCACGATACTATATTTGTTTACGCACTTAGGGAGGGTTGGGAAAATAAGCGAAGTCCCCCGTAAACAGATGTGGAAAAGCCGGCTTCGCCAAGAGATACAGCGAACAAGGCTAGAATATCCAGACAACTTTTGCTGGCTTTTGTCGTGATTTTAATTGACCCTGATCCTCCTTGATGTTCATCAATAGTGATTCGAGAAACCCTGTCGATTAACAGGTTCCTGGTTGGCCGACTCGTATGACAAGGATTCTTCAACGCGGGTTCGTCTATTTTAGCCGCGGTACGTTATCTGGATGCCTGTAAGAGCGGCGAAGAACATCAAGGCCAGATGTCATTCGCAGAATCTCATGAATCAATCTCCATTTCTACCCAGTGAAACGACAAACGGTCCCAGCCACGGAACAGGCCCCGCAAATCCCATCTACCTAGATCGAGATCGAGATCTTAGCCATCACATGGAGATGATATCTATGTCCATGTCAAATGGTACTTCCCTTGATTCGCCCGACAGTTCCGCCAAACTTGTACTGACCACTTAGCTTATCCAGTTACGAACAGCAATCCCTCCTTGATAAATCAGCACGAGATAGCTCCGAAAGAAGCAGTAAAAAGATATCGTAAAAGCGGCCCGAGGTCTAGGAACGCCTGTATCGTGTGCAAGTGAGTACAAGCATCCATCCGCACATCAAGTGGGGAAGGGGAGGGACGGATCCAGGTACACGGGAGAACCCATTCTAACAATCCCACACCACAAAAGAATCCGCCGCGTCAAATGCGATGAAACCAAACCCTCCTGCATTAGATGCACATCCACCGGCCGGAAATGCGACGGCTACGCACCACCGGCGCCCGTAAAAGCAGCGCCGTCGTCATCGTCGAAAACTCGCAAGCATCATGTCGCCATGGTACCAGTCCTGCTCCAATCCTCTGAGCGCCACAGAGACTTGGCTACCATCGTGCCTCCAAACCCGTTCGTCGATCTCCAGGGGAGTTACAGTGAGCGGAGGAGCTTCCATTATTTCCGGGCCAGGAATATGGCTGAGTCGCCTGGAAACTTCGAACCGTATTTCTGGGAGAGGATCGTCTTGCAGTTGAGCCATAAGTTCCCTCCTGTGAAGCAATCCCTGCTGGCTCTGAGTGCTATATATGAAGATCATGAGCGGAATTTAGACCGAAAGGGGGCTAGTGTTGCTCGCTACAGTGCGGTGGCGATACAACAATACAGCAAAGCTGTCAAAGAATTGTAAGTCTTGAGAAGGGCCATTGGCCAGTTTCCCCTCCCTCTTCCCCTGAACCTAAAGTTATTTACAGGTGTGAATTTACTGATTGAACTACTTATTAGGGCCACATATCTTAATGCTGGTGAACAAGACACAACCGTTGCTCTCATTTCATGTCTGATATTCGTGGTAAGTGATAATTTATATCGTTTGATGTTCCCTTCACTCACAATGCCACGCCCTCTTTGTAACCCTGCGCCCACTCCTCTACAAATAAGTATTTAGCACTGACTATCTATCTGCCTAGTGGATCGAATTCCTACAAGGTGATCTGGAAACTGGAATCCGTCATCTAAAATCCGGCTTGAGGATCATCTCAGGCCATAACTCATTAGCATCAAAGCCTCACTCCCAAGAAGTAAAAGACATCAACGCATCCCTCGACCGCTCCTTCGCCCGCCTCCAAATCCAAGCAGAGATCCACGGCGGCTTCCCCGTCGACTTCCCCAAACTGACCAGGACGAGCGCAGAGCACTCCGCCCCCGTCCCCACATCCTTCACCAACATATTCGATGCCCGGGAATGGCTCGACAGCGAGCTCGTCGAGAGCTTTCAATTCCTGCACAGACTCCAGACCTTAACCCACGGCGTCGAGACGGACTACTTCGCCATCGAAGTCGCTCGACTTCGACATCTAGAGCGTCTTGACGCCTGGTCCGAAGCCACGCAGCGAATGACGCTCGAGTCCGTCCCCGTGGAAGGCCACCTCTACTCCTCCGGCGTGCTCTACCTGCAGCTCTACTACAAAGCCGTGAGCATCATATTCAAGACCATCACCAAGGTATCGGAGATGGCGTACGACGAATACATACATGACTTCCGGCGCATCTACGATATATCCAAAAGTCTCATCGAGAGTGCGAAATCAGGCGCCCCTATGCTCTCGTTTGATATGTGTATCATCCCGCCCCTCTTCTTCCTCGTTCTCAAATGTCGCGATTTGGCACTCCGTCGGAAAGCGATTGTACTTCTTGAGTTGGCGCCGTATAGAGAGGGTATGTGGCGTAGAGACGACGTGCTGCATTGGTGTAGGTGGAAGACCGACGCGGAGGAGCAGGGCCGTGGCGATATTCCCACAACCGATCCGTTGCCCGAGTCGGCTAGATTGTCGGGTCAGATCTTTGGGGGTGATAGTATTAGTGCTTCGTTTGGGGAGGTTGGGCCGGGTAATACTGTTACGTGGAAGACTTCTGTGGATTGGTATTCGCAGGCGGTCGCGAGGATGACGAGGCATGATCGGTTGGATGTGTTTTTTTGATATGGGTTTGAGGGATAGGGATAGATTATGGATAGATGGACTGGGGATGAGAGATGTATGGTTGACCCTCGTGCAGGTAGTCGAGTCTCAAGGGGTGGCGTCATACCTTGAAATGAGCAGTATCCAACAGACAGGACAGTTGCATACTGTATCCAGACCAGGCAGGAATGCCCTGTCATTTGGCTAGCATGTTTATCTCAAAATTGAAATTGGAGATCTAATTTGGTATGAGAATTTCTCTGTTCCGCATCTTGGAAGCACTGTGCGAGGCAGTAGAAGCACTCCAGTTTCATTGCGTGTAAAATCGTTGGTAGAATGTTCTCATTACGCACTAGTTCGATATTCCGAGGAAGATTGATTGAAGGAAAAAGAGCCAACATAGATTGAGGGCGAGAGAGAGATGTTGCTAAAGAGTTCCGTTGCTGTTGTTGACGAACAACTTCGCAAGGGCAGTCAACTGGGATCAGAACTAATCAAAGGGGGCGGCAACTCGAAAAAAAAAGAAAGGATCTTGATCACGAGGCGTTTAGGCGTATTGTAACGGGAGACGAAGAGGGTGAATTCCCTAACTTCCAGATTCGGTACGGCTGCCTGGTGTTTACTCTGCGACGATGTCCCAGGAGTATCTTACTTTCATCAATGTGGAGTAGGGTATAACCGATCTTGAGTCTGCGCAACCTGAGCAACCTGAGCACTCCCTGAGAGGTCGCTATCCCTTTTTTAGACTCGCTGTACTACGAAGGAGTTGGCGAACAACGGCAACAGGAGCTCGCATTTTGTTTGTCGAAGGAGATAGGACAACAAGTCGTAGTGGAGTTAATGGCCAAATTGGTGCATTTGAATGAAACCGTTCATTGGTCAATTTAGCTCAGAAGCGAGGGCAATGTGGAAATGCGATTGAAAGATGTTGAACGCTTTGGATTGGCTACAAACTGCTGCTGTCGATCTTCATTTGAGAGTCTTTGCCGTTAACGCCCTTACTAAAACCTTGTAAGTCACAGCTCATAAACACCCACTCACTTACGCTGTTCTGCAGCTGATCTCTTTCAAGCCTCCAAGAATTTGGAGTTGGAGCTGGAGAGAAGGGGCCGCCGGTTATAGTCGAACGGGTAGATTATGTGGACTAGAAGATTTTATCCTTAAGCTTCTGAAGTTTTGCTCCTGGTCGAAACTTATGGGGGTGGTGTCTCTAGGGAGCTATTAATCATTACCATGCTTTCGGGGCTTGACCCCTTTCACTATAATAACAAATTCACTAATTAGTAATTACCCACACATACCAGTCCTCAAGAAGTCAGAGCAGGAATGTGATCGAGAAGCTGTAGTAGTGGAATAACCAAAGAACTTGAAAAATAAAGACCCCTAATTCTCATACTCCATGAGAACTGCGAAGTATTGTCACTTCCCAAATCCGAATTATTCAAATACACAATATTGATTTGCCCCCATCCCAAGTTACCCTCTTCCTTATCCTCATGCTGAACAATGTATCCGTGCCAACTTTCCGCTCTCCAGCATCGTCACTTGCTCCAAGTATTGCAGATGGTGCGAAAACTAACGCCTCCCCCGTCTTCAACCTCAAGATCTTTTTCAGCAGGTCGGCTTTGTTGCTCTTATCGCCATCTCTATCAAAGACTGGTAAATGCCTTTTCAGAACATCAAGCCACTCTGGACTTGAAAATCGATGGATAATAGTAATCGAGCACAAATCTATCAACTTGGGCGAGATAGTCGGTTCTTGAGTCGAAATGATCACTCGTGCGCCGTAATGACGCTGTTGACGAATAACGCCCATCAAGGATTCTGTCAAAGCAGTCGAGGCCGGGGTATCAGTCATGTACTATGATAAATTAGTATAAAGTAGAAATAGCTTGGATTGTAAACGTACTTTGTGGGCTTCATCTAGAACGATGACTTTACCAACCGTTGAGTCTGATTCGAGATACAATCCCATACCGACCTTGAACAAGACACATGCTGTGCTAGCATCCACAAATGGACAAGATAGATCTATAATAGTTATCTCGCCAGCAGTAAAATCTGGACTTACAGTTGATCCATCAAGATCAAGAAACGATTCCAGAAGATCCAGTCTTTGAGTCAGAAACTCTGTTTGCTTCCGGTCAAGTCCAGCATCGTCAAGCTGACGACGGAACTCGGGATAATCGAAACCTTCCGCAGTTTTTGAGGCCATATCGCGCAGAATCTTCGTCACAATTCCCATATAAAGCGGTGCTGCTTCAGTTTTGTTGACAGACATCAGAGTTAACATCGTGCTGATATTGAGGTCTTTCGGCTGCAGCTTAAAAGGATTGACCTTGACACAGGGTATCTGTGTATAGAGCGCCTTCATCGACAGAAAGTTTGACGGAGAAACCAAAACGTTGATTTTCTTCGTCCCTAAACGAGTTGGAAGTTCTGGACTGGGAGAAGCGAGAAACGCTAGTTCGCATGGCCGGAAGCTCGAGCTAGAAGTATATTCGGCGAAGTTAAAGACCAAGGCCGAGAGAGGTCTCTGGAGTACTCCCAGTATCGGTGAAGAAATGAGACAATTCTCTATGAATGTATCAGCTGAGGTCCTCAAAATGCGCTACTTCGAGTGTTACCAATCATGCATGCTGTTGTGTGCGACTTCCCACTTCCTTGAACTCCGCAGACAAAGGCGGAATATGGGACATTAGTGTTCAGAAAAATTCTCGAATCCAAATTGGCAGTCGAAGGAGTCGATTCTGAACTCCCAAGAAGTCCATATTGAGGAAGTTCATCTGCATCAGGGTACCCAAGGATATCTGCCGAAAACAGAACAGCGTTTTTGATTCCACTAATCGAGGTTTCTTCTGCAGAACTACCTGGTGCAGACGAGAAGTCAAGGAGACCCAGTTGGAGGTTCAGAGTACTGGAACCATCTTCGGGCTCGTCTTGTGGTGCTAAGTTAAGATCTTGTGCTTGACTGACGAATTTCTTAAGCTCTGACAGGTGTCAGCTTATACTATGTTAAGTATAGTGGCATGTTAAGCATAGCTAACTTACCCATCATTTTCAAATTGGATGGAAATTTTGCAAGAGTTCCGAAACTTGATGTTTCTGCAGTTCTCCTGGTTCTTGAGATAGTGGAAAGTAACGCATCTAGTGATGCTCCACCGTCTTCGGACTTAGGGAAATGGCTCTGAAAGCCCATGGTACGCGTGCTTCTCGTATTAGATGTAATTAGAGTCTGTAGTCATTAATTAGCGACATAGAAAAATGCAAGAATGGAGTTCTCTCACATTTTCATCCTCTGAATAGGATGCACTTCCAGAATCCGAGTTTTGACTACTGATGATACTGATCTTCGACTTCTTTGTAGGCGATACCTGTTTTGGTTGCAATGAGACTGGATACTGCGACGCCAATTTCGGTTTCACATATGTCGGCGTTGATGGAGTTTCCATCTTAGAAGACGTCGTAACGGCCTTCGATGGCGGAACAGATCTTGCTGGTACATCTTGATGTTTAATGCTATTAGACGAAAGAGTGAGCCTGGTACTGTATGATTTGTAGGAATGAACTTACGAGTTGACTAGCTGTCTGATTTTCTTCTTGTGCTCAGGATAACAACTGATCAACCTTTTCTTCAGGGCGGGCTTTCCAATAAATGGACCGTTGCCATCCTTACCAAAGCCGACTTCTTTGTATTGTTGCGTGACCCAACTTTCCAGATGAACAACCATCTCGGAATCAGAGTTTGTTCGACTTGTGAGCTGACAGAAGGAAGTGAGGCGGAAGATATATAAAGCTACGAAGCTGCCAGAAAGCGCGGGAAAGTAGGAGTTGAAGCAACGACAAAGAACAGAAATTATGGATCGAATTCTATCGACACGAAACCAGAATCACATTTTTGCCCTTATATACTGTTCCGAACTCTCTTTTTGAATGGCTATGTTGCCTGATGTTGGAGTTTTGCGACCTTCTCGTCGGCCGAGGCTATGTACTTTCTTCAACGCTCTGAGCCAATCAAACGCTGCGCCACACCGTAGCAGGACGAACGACCAGCATGACCTTACACCGGGAACTCCGATATTCATGCGTCGGTCCAACGAAAATATACCTACCAGGCTTCTACCAACATTTTCAATGTGTATCTGAGGGGTAGAGCTGGTTATGTACGGGACCGCACAAAGCTAATCCCGATTGAGCCAACAAAGCCCTTGCTAATCACGTGCGAGACACTATCCAGCGGCGATAACAAGGAGCCCTTTCTGATCACTGCCTGTTCCGGGTCCTTGTAGAGCTACGAACCAGGTTATTTGGTCTCACCGGTTCCGGTGAGGCTGATTCAAACTTTTCGATCAACCAGCTCTCGGCCTAGTCCAGACGGTTGGATCAAAGGAATGTTCTTATTGATGCTCAAATCCAACCAGCGCAGTCACGGGTAACGTAGAGGTAAACCTGCTAATACGAGGCACCCCATACATGCGGGTTCGTTATAGAATGATGAGACTCAGCTGTTATCACGTGTATGTAAGCGAATGTTGGTCTAAAAATGGCTCTGAGGAAATCGTAAACACTACACCTTCACGATCAAAGTGGTGCCAAGCCTAATGTATTCCTACACGTTCCGTTCTCCATTGGATACCCAGATCCAAGATTTCAAGTAAGTCTTGAGATCTCTTCGCAAGTCTTTTCCCCCACACAGTTCAAGACTTAAGAGCTTGGAAGGAGAACAAGCACAATTAAGGTTCACTATGAGAACATTCAATACACACAACCCCCACGCAAGGTCATCCATCCACTACTGTAGCACTCCCCTCGCCAGATGTGAATTCGTCATGCGGCAGAAGTCGACATCAAAACAAATTCCGCATCATCCCTAAGATCTCAAGCCGTGCTCAGGATCGCTTAAACCAAATACAAGTATCTTATTCGCTCGTATACTCCTCCTCCACATCACGTTTGAGGATCAATCAATTAGCTACCTAGGTACTTAAATCCCCTCCATCTCGTCCCTCGCCCAAGGCGTTTTCGGATGAAGTGGATGCCCAAGCCTTTCCTATTGTATTATTCTGCATTAAACCGACGACCCAGACGAGCCTGGGGAGGTGGAACATACAGGGATGAGGAATCAAGCCACCTCCGCCATCTCAGCCCATCAGCACTGCCATTCGCTGCACGTGGGGGATCAACTCGCTTGCGACCCCTGTGGCCGCCCAACATCATCTCAGCAGAACAAAGCAAGACGAAGCTCGCCCAGAACGAGAACAAAGTGCTTTTTCCGTGCATGGCAGACTCGGCATCTCTTGGAAAGACATGCTCTGGATGCGGATGCGTGGTATCGTGGAGAAGGTATCTTCCAATTATTAGGTGATGGAATGGATTGACCTGCAGGAAACGTGCTAGCCAAGCTACTGGGTGGATTTGGTTCCTTTAACAAGAGGTGGAGAAAGGTTTGGTAGCTTAGGAGAAGGAAATATATCTGGGATGTGCTTTACATAACAGGAGTCGGGGAAGAGACAGGACACACGGACTTGGTACCTCGTGTCTGCTTTGCGCAAAACTACAGGTTCGGCCCGGGACGCTGGGTTGTTGATGGACTCGATAAACTCGGACTCGATAGAGTAATCTAGAGCAAATGGAACAACAACTAGTCTCGCCAAGGTACTAGAAGAAGCAGCAAAAGTAGGGGAAAAGGACGCCTTTGAATCAGCCCCATCGATACTTTCGACTGTTCCTCCGTTCCCCCGAGTTTGAGGATATGCAATGTTCACGCCTCCAAACTCCAACTGACTTAAAGGAACAGCTTGCTCTCTGCTTCTGGAAGACCCTGTTGATATATACAACCAGTCAGGAGAGTGGAAATGGGCACCACCTTGATGACCCGATGGACAGGTACACTTTCTAGCCACTAACACAGGACATGTGAATCTTGCCCCATCCCAATCCTGATCCAATCCAATCCGCCAGTGGCCTGACAGACGAGAATAATCCCTGATATACAACCCGGGCGCCACTAAGGGGGCGTGGAAAGCGGGATACAAGTGGGGTGTAGCTGGTTCAGCTTCTTGGGAGCCGACATTTCTTACTTCAACGTCCGACCTTCCGACCTGGATCAACATCGAACGTCAATCCAGCTTCACGACAGTGACATCGAACAGTATCGAGGACTATCGTGGATATCTCACCGCCATCGAGCGTAGATACGCTCTCATGGATGCCTAGACACTGTGCCCGTGTGCATATGCTGTGTCTGTGTCGCATGCATCCGTCAGCCCGTCAGCAAACCCGGTCCCACATCCGCCTCGTGTCAACCTTGTCAGGCCTGATAGCGATATACCTCTCAGACATATCACCAACCTAGCTTTCCAAACTATCTTTCACTTATCTTTCGACACCGTCGCTGTTTGCTGTAGAAGTGTGGGGGAGAGTACAATCGAAGCGGGGTCCTTGCTCGCGAGGCTGCAGCAAACATCATGGACTACCTACCTGACCCCGCCATTCCAATGAGCCTTCCACGGACTATTGGAGGCAATGCTGCCTTCCATAACTTTCACAATGATTATTCGCATGTTCAGGATCCGAATTTGAGACGTCGGTTGGCTCTCTCGGAAGTAAGTATACATTTACTTTAGGTCAAGAAATTCAAGAAGTTCACATCGCTTTCTACTTCAGCCCGCTATCTGTTACACGAGCTGATCAGTGTTGCAATCTAGATTGATAAAGTTCCTTTTGGATGGTGAGCATAGTTCATTTCACTGACTGCTCTCATGGTTGATGGTCCCCGACATCCCTCCCTGGGCTTTAGCCTGTCCAAATAAACGCAAACCTAACCTCACATCTAGGTATCATGTAAGAGCAGTCACTGTAGCCGGTATCGGTTTCTTTACCGACTCCTACGACATCTTCGCCATCAATCTCGTCACCTCAACTCTCGGAATGGTCTTCTGGCAAGGCGAGCCAATCCCCGGTTCAAATTCTGGAGGCAATTACGGGGTCTTGCCAATGCAGGTCAACACTGCAATCAAAGCGGCAACTTCAGGAGGCGCTGTTATAGGGCAATTGGGGTTTGGATGGCTTGCTGATGTGGTTGGGAGACGGAAGATGTATGGTGTGGAGCTTGCTATCATCATCACTGCCACGCTCGCTCAGTCTTTGTCAGCCCCGAGTCAAGCGGTGACTATGACAGGACTGTTGATATTTTGGAGAGTTGTCATGGGGATTGGGATTGGAGGAGATTATCCATTGTCCGCAGTGATTACATCTGAGTAAGTGATTCTTTTGTGTTTTGAAGAAGGTGGGTCCAGAATGCAAAAAAGAAGGGGGTTGGGGGG
>JAFJYG010000434.1:0-43823 GCA_017366145.1 Cadophora sp. M221
GGGAGGGGAAGGACTTTTAGGGCGCTGCTTTGCATGGTTTTGTACATCGAGAGGAGGGTTTCTTGGTCTGTGGGGGAGGGGATCTTGAATAGGGTTATGCGTTGGATTGGAGTTGTTGGTGCGGTTGTGATGGTTGTTGACATTTTGAGATATTTTTTTGGGATTCGTAACGAGGATATGGATGGGGGGTTGGTGAGGATGGAGAGGGGGAAGATGGAGAGGATGAATGGATGGGGGGTGGGAATGATTTAAAGGGATTTTGAGTGAGTGAGTGAGTGTTTATACTTAAGAAGAAGGAGAAATACTTATCTACATGTACTTACTTACTGGTACACCACAAGCCGAGAGGAGACCGAAGCGAGCGAGCGGAATATCAACCTCCTCAAGGAAAACGGAGTATTCTCCATGCCTTGAAGCTCCACACGGCACCTCCCAAGGTCACGAATTATCCGAGGTTGATTGTATTCACTCTCCTACCTGTTAGAATGGCCTAGAATAATAAACTTCATTAATACTCCTTGTGATTGGATAGGTTGGAATTGAAAAGCGCTAGCATTCCGGACATTCCGCGTTGTTATTTCCGAGGGAGTTCCGTGATCCTCGGAATTACCTAGGTATCTCTCGGATCAATTAACGGGTTGTTGGGGATTGTTGATGCGGTGGTTTGTGGGATGTGGGATAGGATAGAAAGCAAAAGTGAAGAGTAGACCAATCAAATGTCTTCAATTTGTCCAGAGATTGAGATTGCTTGAGCTACGATTGTCCGCAATCACGCGGCTGGCACAATGGACCTGCCTGGTATTTTTCGATGAAGCAGGACGGACAGGGCAGGAGAAGTGCAGAGTTCGGGTCGGCTCGCTTACGCCCCCGTTTTGCGAACCCCGGACCGGGATAATAAACCCCGCATTCCCGACCCCGCAGTTAATCCGGTTCCCGTCTCCCTTCACGCACTGACTGACTTCAGTTCTAGACACAACACAGCACTTGCCATTCATCCCCCTGAATCACGACCATCAGATAGATATACATGAGTATCTTATGCCCAGTGCCTCTCCTTCCGTTAAGCTTCTAGATACCCGCAATGCAGCAGTCGTCCACACAACGCGACCCAAGCCATGAATCGACCCAGAAGAAGAGGAGCTACAATGACTCTAGCACCACCATAGGAGAGACCCCACGACGACAGAGACGGGAGAAATATACTCCTGCCGCCTGGTGAGTCCGAAACTAATCTTATCTCTTGTGAAATTGTCGATCTTTGCGTTTTGGGCAGAGATGACTTGGGCTGACGGGTGCGATGGTTGGAAGTGAGGAGTGTAAGAAGAAGAAGATGAAATGTAGCGGTGACCTGCCGTGTCGACGCTGCGAGTCGCATGATAAAACGTGCAGGTATATGCGGGGAGTAGCTGCTGATGGGGAGGTTGTGGAGAGTACTTCGTAAGTGATTATAACCCGCCCAACTGAACTGGATTTCAAGGCAAAAGAAATAGGAGACGAGGAAGAAAAGTTAAAGAGAATGGGTTTGGGTTTGGCAGCTGACAACAAGCAGAAATCGATGTACGGCACTAGAGGCGCAAGTCCGAGGCCTGCAAACGCAAGTCCAGCAGTTGCAAAACGTGATTGAAGATATCAAAAATCAAGTCTCGAATAGTGCTTGGAGTAGTAGTAATGGCCGTCCATCAACCAATGGCCATGACACGTCCACAACACCCCGTCGCCAGCAGGCACGAGTTTCACCATCACAGGTAAAAGGCGATAGAGCACCGACACGTCCGAAATTCCACGGACCGACCAGTTCGGACTTCAGTTTCAGCGTCGCGAATTCAGCTCTGAGCCGTCTTGGGATCGAGACCATGAACGCAGAGTCGAGAATCGACAGCGCGGTTACGAGCCGGCGGACGAGTCCTGAACCTACGTTGAGAGATTCGGGGGGTCACTCGGATTCAGATCCTCTACTGGGATTGGGTTTAGCTGAAGTTAAGCGAACGTTGGATTTCTATATAGACGAGGTGCATCCAGTGTATCCGTTCATCGATGTTGATGATGTGAGGGAACGGGCTGCTGAGATGTATCACGAGCTTGAAGCAGCTTGTATGAGTAGTGCGGATGCACCTGAGGGGCTGAGGACGTGTGGTGTTGGGATTATGGTAATGAAGATGATGGTCGCTACTGCCCTCGTGGTTGAAGGGGCCGGGAAATCCATCACAGGTCAGGCACTACTCGGAAGTGTAGATGCGGCTTTGGATAAGAGTATCAAAGGATTTGGGATTGATATGAAGCAACTGCAGCTTTTCACACTGACGGTAAGACTGCCACTCTCTCAAATCCCAATCCTCCAACTTCGGTACTGTATTATTGTGGTGGCTGATCTTTTATTGATAGAGTATCTACTATTTCCACTGTGATGAGGACACGCTCGCCTGGCGCACTATCGGTATCGCGGTTCGGATCGCGCTCGAAATGGGTCTTCATAGGAAAGAGAGCTTGCTGGCCAACGTTCCAGATCCAGAGAAGAGGAATTGGGCATTGAGGTTGTTCTATTGCATCTATGTTCTTGATCGGCGGTGGAGTTTTGGAACGGGACTGCCCTTTGCGCTGCACGACTCGGATATTGACCCCGAGTTGCCGAATCTGGTATGTGTAGAATGTTGGCTCTATCGGGAGCTACTATCTGTCATGTTCCTTTGCTAACTGTCTCTATCAGGAGGGGAAAGTCCCATATCTAGAAAGTATGGTATCATACGGCAAGCTCTCTTCTAAAATATGGGAGCTCGTCGCTGGTTTCAACTCCAAATCAATCGAAGCAGAGAATGTCAATTACCTCGACTTCCAAGTACAGCGATGGCGCGAGTCACTCCCTCCATCACTCCAACTAGTCACATCCACATCAGGATCCAGATCATCACCAACTCCCAGCCAAAATCACAACGACCACTCACCACAAAGCCGCCAGCGTCTTCAAGTCCTCCTTTACCTCCGCGCAAACCACATGCGCATCCTGGTCCACAGACACAATATCCTCTCCTCGCAATCCATCGCCTCCAACAAACCAGGGGCCCACCTCGTCACCACCATCGCGAAAGACACCATCCGGCTCCTTGTGCTCATGCGCGAAACATCCACCATCTACGAGACGCAACAGCCGTCCTTCAACTACTTCCTGATCTCGGCGCTAGCAGCTATCTTCCTTGCGGTGTGTCACGACCCTGCGGAGTTCAGTGCCGGGTGTAGAGACGAATTCTTCAGTGCGTTGGAACTGCTGAAGGTTCTCTCTAGCCAAGGAGCTAGCGCGAAGAGGCTGTGGAAGAGTTTGAGGGGCTTGAGGAGCGTCGCACCTAGATTGGGGTTGACGCCTAGGGAGTCTGAAATGCTTGATGGTGATGCTGGTGGGCATGAGCATGAGCATGAGAACCAGCAGTCCTCTCCACTACCAGATAAACAGCGCACCCGATCTCGAGCCCGTCCTTCGAATACAGAGACGGCGTTCTCGTATCGTCCGCTTGTGCAGACGACGTCTGGATTAGAGAGTGTCACGCCAGCAGGCGAGAGAGTCTGGAATGTGAACAAAACGTATGATGGGAACCTGAATGGCATGATGGATGCGGAATTCGAACTCCCGGATATGTTCTACATGAGCAACGAGTTGACGAATATGTTTGAGGCTTTTGGAGATGTGCAGGGGAATGCAGGTGTGGATTTTGGTGGTGGAGACGTTTCTGCTTTGTTTGGAGATTTGTTGTGAGATTTTTGGAAAGTCAGGTGGGTTGAAATGTATATATTAAAATTTTGGATTTACGAGATGGGAATTCATTTCACTGAAGTACTTCTAGATTCTAAGTGTATTCCCGTTCTGGGGCTGAAAACTTGGTTTACCCCTCTTAACTAAATATCCCTAATCCGAATCTTCCTCATGGTAACGCAACCACAACTCTTGCTTGGAGCTTCCCAGCATGCATATCCTCAAATATCTGTGCTAGTGTAAGTTCTTCGCCCACTTCAAATTATATTAGTCTGATATAGGAACTTACCTTGCCCAGATTCTCCAACTTCTCTATCTTGACGTGGCACTTCACAAGCCCTCTAGCGGCAAACTCCAAAGCCTCAATCGCCTCTCTCCGATTCCCAATCGCAGATCCTATCACTTCATCAGCAAAAAACCTCTCATCCGCCCCCCAAAATTGGGTTTCAAAAACATACCAACAATCCTAAACTGCTGATTCGTGATCCTCGCCGGGAAAGCCGACTGAATAGGCACCGCGGTCCCCTCGGGCATCCCAATACAAACCAGCGTCCCAAGCGGCTTCAAGAACCTCAAAGCCTGTTCATACGATTTATTCGCCGCACTCACCACCACCACCGCATTCGCGCCCCTGCCACCCTTCGTCAATTTCTTAACCGCTTCCTCAAGCTCCGCATCGTTAAACTGGCTGAAATCCATAAACTCCTCCGCGCCGCATTCCATCACCAAATCACGCTTGGAGCCGTGGTCGATCCCGATGACCCGCAGACCGAGGACGCGGCTTGCGTATTGGACTGCGAGATGCCCTAACCCGCCACCAGCGCCGGATATCACGACCCAGTCGCCGGGTTTGGTGTTAGTTTTGCGGAGACCCGAGTAGACTGTTAGTCCGGCGCAGAGGATGGGCGCTGCTTCTGCGGAGGAGACGCCGGAGGGAATGGGCGTGGCGTAGGAGGCGGATGTGCAGACGTATTGCTGGAATGTGCCGGGGGTGTAGTAGCCGGAGATCTTCTGGGAGGCGCAGGTGTTGTCGTCGCCTTCTAGGCAAGCATCTAGATTGGGATGGTCAGTATGGTATGCAGGGGAGGGAGGACAGTTGATATAAGGTGGCTTTGGGTTGGGATTATATACCGCAGCTTCCGCAGACTGAGGAGAGCCATTTGATGCCGACGCGAGTTCCGAGTTTGGGTTCTTGGACGCCTGGGCCGAGTCCAACTACTTCTCCAACTCCTTCATGGCCTCCTACCTGGCCTATATACCGTTAGATTATATAATATTGTAGAAAATAGCCGGGGAGGGAAGTCACGAGTGTTGTTTACCTTTTTGTGTAGGGAATGGAAGGATAGGCCACGCTTGTGTACAAACAGCAAGATCCGAATGACAAACTCCAGAATGCGTTCTATATTTATTGTCAATATTTGCCCCAAAAAAATCTCAAAAATGAGGAACAGATCTCAACGAGAGTGAGATTCTTACATCTTCACCAGAACTTCTCCAGCAGCAGGCTTCGGAATCTCTAATGTCTCGATTGCGATCTTCGACGAGCCGGGCTCGGCGTATGTAGCTGCTATATTTCCAGACATGTTGTTCGAAAGCCCGCTATCTATCTTTGCTCTGTATCGCTCGATGAGTATTTTAAACTTGTTGAGATGAACTTATTGAGATAGAGATCAGAGATTGTGTTGAATTTGAAATGGTGTTGAAGTTTAATATTCTACGAATAAATAGTCAAACTTTGGGCTCTCGCTCATTGGCGGGGTCGGGAGACTCGGAATTGGCTCGGAACATGGAGCAATAAGTACCCCGTGGGGAATCGAACCACTGACTACTAACTAATCACAGAAATACTTTTGTACCTTGGTCTAGGGAGGGGAAGCCTGTCGTTTCTTACCCGCGTTTTGGACGTCCACTTTACCAAGTTGGGGTGCTGGGATCTGTGTCGCGGAACTGCACCGGAAGGTGGTGAACAGAATCCAGGGCGAGACCAGTCTAGAACTTATAATCTAGACTCTGGACAACGGTTCAGATGTACGGCAAGTGATGATGTTGGCTTATATATAGCATGATTAATTCTATGAATTGATATCAGATAGAAAGAATAAGAGATTCATACAATCGACATTGTTTGTCCACTGGCCATCATCATACTTGACCAACCTGGAAATTTACCCTAAAGAATCCGAAAACAGTAGGCAACCACAATATTTACCCATTCTGAATTTCAAAACTGATTCAAGTATCAGATTCCCAATCTCAAAATGGGAGACTTAGAAGTCGACGTCGTGATCGTCGGCGCAGGTGTATCAGGAATCAACGCAGCCCACCGCATCCAAGCCCAATTTCCCAACCTCAGCTACATCATCCTCGAAGTACGCGACTCAATGGGCGGCACATGGGATCTCTTCAAATATCCAGGCATCAGATCTGATTCCGACCTGTATACTTTTGGCTTTCCCTGGCGACTTTGGTCGAGTGAGAAAGCTATCGCGGATGGACCTGCTATCAAGAAATACTTGATTGAGTCGGCTGAGGAGTTTGGTATCGATAAGAAGATCTTGTATGGCCACAAGCTTGTTTCTGCGGATTGGTCTTCGAAAAGGAAAGTTTGGAGTTTGGATGTGGAGATTGTGGGAGGGGAGAAGAGCAAGACAGTGAAAGCTGGCTTTGTTCTGTATGGGTCTGGATACTACGACTACGAGCAACCACTGAAGACCATCATCCCAGGACTCGAAAACTTCAAAGGCACAGTCGTCCATCCACAATTCTGGCCCGACGATCTCGACTACAGCAACAAGAAAATCGTCATCATCGGCAGCGGCGCAACAGCAGTGACTCTCCTCCCAGTCCTGGCACAAAAAGCAAAAAGCGTGACGATGCTCCAGCGCAGCCCAACCTACATCCTCTCCGCACCAGCCACAGATAGCGGGAGCTGGATTCGGAACATCCTCCCAGCATTCATATCGCATCGTCTCGTGCGCTGGAAGTTCATGTGGATGATGTTCTTCTACTTCCAATTCTGCCGTGCGTTCCCTGGTTTGGCGACAAAGCAGATAAAGGAAGCTACAGAAAAGGAATTACCAAGTCATGTCAAGCAGGATCCGAATTTCAAACCGAAGTACAATCCCTGGGAGCAACGGCTCTGCGTTTGTCCCGATGGGGATTTCTACCATGCTTTGAGAGAGGATAATGGGGATGTGGTCACGGATACGATTCATGATGTTACGGAGACGGGGATCTTGACTACCGGTGGGAAGTTTCTGGATGCGGATATAATCATCACAGCCACGGGGCTGAAGATGAAAATCGCAGGCGGGGCACAAATCTGTATTGATGGACAAGCCACGAGGATCTCGGATAAATTCATCTGGAAGGGGGCGATGGTGCAGGATATCCCCAACACGGCTTTTCTTCTGGGCTATACGAATGCGTCGTGGACTCTTGGGGCGGAAGCGTCGATTCAGTTGATGTGTAGGGTGATGAGGGGGATGATGAAGAGAGGCGGTGTAGCTGTTGTTGCTAGAGTCCGGCCAGGGGAGGAACTTCAGGCGAGAAGTATGATGAATCTATCGAGTACGTATATCAAAGCTGGCGGAGGTGTGTTGCCGAAGGCGGGAGATAAGGGGCCGTGGTTGGCGAAGAGTAATTATTTCAGGGATATGTGGAATGCGAAGTTTGGGGATATTAGTGATGGGTTGGAATTCAGCTAGTCTTTTAAATACATTATCTCAGATTGAATCACGAAAATTAATCCCTTACGCAATAGTTAACTTTTGCATTGTAGGTCTCGAATTTTGTTGAGCGTTAACTTAATTAATATTTCCCCTTTTTAAGCGAGATATTTCCTGAGTCTGAAGTTGTCAATTTAACAGCTTGGGTAACAAAATAAATGTTGTTGTGAGCTCCGATCGCCCTGTGGGTGGGCTGAAATGGCAGATGATTGGCAAGCGTTGTCCCGAATCTATCGCTTACTTTGTTTAGCTCCTGAAGTCCGCTTGTCAATAGTGCATCAGACTACACCTATCTAATCCTACGTGATTCCGAGGACCCCAATACGGCGGGATTAATTGGCCCAAAATGTCCCTCGGCTATACTACTGATGCTTATATCCTAACAGGTTAGAAAATATCAGTGAGCCCCTTTCAGCTATATTGCGGCTCTGCGGTGTTCGCAGACGACTTCGTCATTGATTCGTCTCTGCGTCTCTTTGAATTTATGTACATGAGCCAGGGCTTGCAAATGTTGCGATTGCGGCCATGTTTCTTTCTAAACCCCCACCTCTTTTGGCATTTGGTCTCTTGGTAATTGCTCAATCTGTTTCCATGTCGAGCAGCACCACCCTATCAAGAAGCGCCACCACATCCAGGAGCACGACACCTTCAGAAAATACCTCAAACCTAACACCGTCTGTCCCATCGGTCAATGCTACCAATCTACCACTTGTCTGCGCTGGGGGACTGCCTGCCTCCAAAATAATCACCACCAAAAACAAGTTCGAATTCGCTGTCTGCTCGGGTACCGACTTGCAAGGTGGTGACGATACGGTAGTAGGTAACATAAAAAGCATTCAGCAACTTGCTGAGGATTGTTCGCAAAGGCCGTCTTGTCTAGGGTCATCTTGGGAGAAAGTATTCAATTTCGCCTATCGCAAAGTCGTCTTGACCGTCTCCAAACCCTCCGAGAAGGTCGATTCAATTGTTAGGATTAGCTCTGGTCCACCGCCAGACCCTGCAGAGAGAGGAGTCACGGGGCAATGGAGCGACGTTATCAAGATTCCTGTCATCCCAGTTGCTGTTTTCCTGGTGTCTGAGAAGCCTAGAATCACTCGCTTGTTGGCATTCTCTGCTTTTGAGCCGCTGTGGTTCGGTGGCGCAAAGGGACGCACGCAGTTTGCAGAGTATAATATTGAGACAGGGGCTGTCTCTCATCGAAATATTACTAATACCCACCATGAGATGTTCTGTCCTGGGATCAGTACGTTGCAGGATGGTAGAGTCATGATATCTGGTGGGACGGATGCAAATCGCACAAGCATATTTGATCCAAGAACGAACAACTTTACGGCGGGCCCTAACATGCAAATTGCTAGAGGATATCAGTCATCGGTCACTTTATCAAACGGGAAGATCTTCACGCTCGGTGGCTCGTGGGATGGACCTGTGGGTGTCAGAGATGGGGAAATTTACGACTCGATTGCGAATACATGGACAAGATTACCTGGCGCTGTGGTACAACCTTCGCTAACAGAAGATGAGGTAGAGGATAAGAGAGATAACCACCAATGGTTTTTCAGCTGGCGCAAGGAGTCTATCTTCCAGGCTGGGCCCAGCAAACAGGTGAATTGGTATTGGGGATCTGGGTCGGGGAGAGTACAGTCAGTTGGTTCTCGTGATACCGAGGATGCTATGTGTGGGATCTTCGCTATGTACGATGCATTGAGAGGGAAGATAATCACTGCCGCTGGCACTCCCAGTTACGATCACAGTACCCCTAACAAGAAAGCCTTCCTTATGACTATCGACGCCCCCGGTGCTCCGCCCACAATTGAACGACTGCCCGATCTTGCCCAGGGGCGAGCATTCTCTAACGCCGTTATCCTTCCAGATGGGACTGTCCTTATCACAGGCGGCCAAACATACTCCAAGTCGTTCACCGACGAAAGCTCTATCTTCGTTCCCGAACTCTTCGACCCGGCGACGAAGAAATTCCGGCAGCTAGCCGCGATGAAGGTCCCTCGGAATTACCACTCGACAGCCATCCTCCTGCCTGACGGCTGTGTTTTTAGTGCCGGTGGTGGCTTGTGCAGGCCTGACGGCAAGTGTGCAAAACAAGGATCTGACCATCCAGATGCCGAGATTTTCTCGCCGCCCTACCTCTTCAATCGGGATGGAAGCGAGGCTACAAGACCATCGATAGTAACTCTATCCTCCAACGTTGATCCCGATGGATATTTCGTTCGTCCTGGAGGAAGCTTGACACTTACTCTTGCCGAGGATCAGCCAGGCGTGAAATTCTCCTTTGTGAGAGTAGGCACGAACACGCATTCGGTCAACACGGATCAAAGAAGAGTCCCGTTAGAAGACATCCGAAAGGTTGGGAACGTGTATACACTGGCTTTGCCTGATGATACGGGCATTTTGATTCCTGGTGATTGGTATCTATTTGCCATCTCAGGCAAAGGTGGCACCCCTAGCTTGTCTCGTATAGTAACTGTCATGTTGTGCGGGCAGCTTCAGAGGTGCAATTCTGAGGACGAATTCAAGGGTTGATGGAGCAAGTCCTTATTTAATACTTCTTTGATTATGCCGAGACACTCCTCATTCTCGGGCCCTACCTTTTCGTCATTGTCAGACAGATATGATTGAATGGGAGCGCGAATGCTTTGGTTCTGTAAAATAATGAAATGTGACACAGAAGGAGAGGGTGTTGGATTGATGAGGATCGGACCTAGCATGGAACGGCCAAAGTCCAGTTATACTGCGGGAAAGGGGGGGTGGGGGTTAGACAGTATTTGCTTCTAAACTCTTAGATTACATATCTGATTTAAGTAAAGTTGTCAATGGAACTGGCACATAATAGTATATCATTAATAAGTGCATTTACTCAGAGCTCTTGAAAACATGTTGAAATATTCAGTTCTTTAATATATTCTGAGTCAAACGTATTTAAAGGGCGTATTGTGCACCATCGAATTTTGTGAGGCATTAATTAACTCAATTGACAACCCCCTTTTTAAGCGAGGGTTTTGTTTTCATCAATGTTCAACTTACTGATTAACAATTCACACTTTTCATAGTAACTTAAATTAAATAAAACCTTCCAGATAAAGAAAAAAAACATTCATTGGTTAAGTTACAAGGAGATCTATCATCCCCTGCCTTGATATCTCATGGCACGGAAGTCCTGGTTGATTCGCACCAGCCGATGTCTCGTCTATCTGTATTCGAAGATAACGTCATTGCTCCTTACATCCAGTGAGTACTAGTCTCATCTATTTGTAATTCGAGATATGTTACCGTCTCTTGGGTTCACTGTGTAGCCCACGAATGTGCTTGTATCAGTTACACCAAACAGCCAGACGCCTAGAACGGGACCGCTAAGATATCGAGGTGCCACGATGATCTTTCCATTAGCCCAAACCTCTCCAAGTGGAGGATTTTAGTACACCTGGACGAAACCAGAAGAGGGGCATTGAGAAAACCCTCCCCTCGGCGAGCGAGATTGGTGATGGCTCCTTCTGTCTCTGCTCCTGCTTCTGGACCGATCTCGAGATGACGATGCAGCTGGGGACCAGCAGGTCACTCGTCCATAGAATGTCCTTCGTCGGCAAGCTCTTGCTTTAGCCGCGCTCGCTTTCTGTCTGCCACAGGGCTGTGATCACTACCTGATGGTTTGCTGTGGTTTGATCGAGATGGTCTGTTTGTGCTTTCCGTCGGTGTTGGCGAGGGATATCTTGATCTCGAACTTCTCATCGTAGATGCCGGCGAGGTGTCGCGCGTCCGCGAAGTTCTCGATGTTCTTAATGATGCAACTGATGCAGACGAAGAAGGAACTCCGGATCTCCATCTGCCAATTCTTGATCGTGGTGATTCATTTCTCGTTGCGGAGATTCTCACAGTGGAAGTTGGAGAATAGTTTCTTGTCCTTGATTTCCGGATTGTGGGTACTGGGCTTGGCTGTTTATCTCTTGATGTCCTCGCAGTTCGAGAATTGCTAGCTGTGGAAGCTGGACTTTGTTCTCTATGTCTTGATGTTCGAGAAGTAAACATTATTCAGAAAAACTAATATTATAAGATATTTATCGTTCAAATTATTATCTCAGAACTTTTCTTTTAACGTCCATCCCTGCGTGCCGGAAAACCCTACGTGCCGGAAAAATTAATAGGTACTTTGACTTCATGTATCTTAAAATCGGTGCACACCTTGATCTCTCTTATATTTTGTTTTCAGTTAGATTCTATAGCTAATTCTTAACACCCTAAACTCCTCCCATTTGAAAAAATACGTTCGCATCGTCGCCCTCACGCCTCATTTGCAGAGTGTCTCTTTTTATAGCGCAACAGACTTCCTCTACTACAACTGTACCACCAAGCTTGCACTATCTCTAAAAGTTATAGAACGGGTCTTAGCCGAGTTCTTAGGCCTCCCACTTATAGAGGAAAATGTCAACAGCGTTGTGGCGGCTGTGGCGTGCAGATTCATGCAAGATCGCCACGCGGGTCAGTACCTCGGATCGAAGCGAGTAACGATCTTTAAGTGGGGAGAAGCCCCGCACACCCCACATTGCTCATCTTACAATTTGAGTCGTTCTGCCTTAGGCACAAAGGTCACCAGTGACTGGAGGGGCTTACGCCACATTTAGCTTAGTTAATAGCTGGGTTATCATCAGAGGCACCTCATCAAAAGCTCAAACACTCACGGTTAGTGCCTTTAAAGATACGGTTCTTCAGCTTTTTTATTTGCTCAACAAATATTTCCAACGCTGTAATACGCATTAAAATCTATTAAATTTACTGATCTTTAGTATTTTAGATTAGCAATACAGCCTCCTCTTACTTAGCCTTCCATGTATTTAAAGCTTTGCAGGATGAAATAGAATCTGGATGATTAAGTCCCAAGACACGTTTCCGAAACCGTACATACTCTTTCATAAGTTTTACAGCTTCAGTTTCTTTGCCGATGCTTTTCCACGTCCACGCTAGGTTGGCCATGCTGTTCAGCGTGTCTGGATGGTCGGCGCCGAGTTTCTTCTTGCTCGTCTCCATCACTTGCAGGTCCAGCTCTTTAGCAGCGTCAAACCGGCCTTGATTCCAGTACGTCGACGCTAGGTTGGCCATGCTGGTCAGCGTGTCTGGATGGTCGGCGCCGAGTTTCTTCTTCCGAGTCTCCATCACTTGCACAAACAGCTCTTCAGCAACGTCCCACCGGCCATTCAGGTTATACACCAAGCCCATCATTGTCATCCCAGCTAGCGTGTTGTTGTGCTCACTGCCGAGAATCTCCATTCGAACTTTCATTGCCTGGACCGACATAGCCTCTGCTTCCACACCTTTTCCTATTCTCCAAGCATACCATGCTGCGTTGTACAATACTGAAGCCCAGTCTAATAGAGAGTCTTGTTCCTTTGGCTCCTGTGCTGCTGCTAATTCCGCGTGTAGGAAAAGTTCTTGGCACCTGGCCCAGTTCTCGTATTCTCCCGTGGGGAGCTCGTCAGAAAGTATCTTACAATAATATTGCCTCCATCTTTCTAAATCTCCCTTTGCTTCTAGCCACGTTCTCATTGCTAGCTGCACGAGTGCGTGCATTTCAAATACTAACTGGATCTCAGAGACAGAGATAAAGGCGTAATTTCTCAACACAAGCAAGTCGTCCTCAAATGTATTACCACGCCTATTATTCTTCTCATCTCGTTCATGGCCTTCACGATCGACTCTCTTGCGATGAAAGAGGCGTGTTAAACGCTGGACTAGTCGGGACCATATTCTCTGCTGATTCTTTTCTTTGACTGGGTTGAAACTCTCAGTTTCAACTCAATTACAAACCAGCCACTTAGGAATCCCTTGCCGGTCAAACAGACTCATTAGAGACAGCAGGTCAGCTGCCGACGGCCTGCTTTGACGTATGTGCTCGAATAAAATATGCCATGTGATAATGATAAAGTTCATAGCCTCTTGGTCTCGTCGAAGATATCCAGCTTTATTGTCCAAGAGACTTGTCTTCTCGCGGTCGCTTTTCCGAAACTTGTCTAGGTATTCCGACACTGAACACCTTGGCGCTCTTTGGGAAATATATGCCGCTGCTTGGACAATAGCAAGCGGCATGTATTCCAGCGCTACAGCCAGGTCACTAACATCACAGTTCTTGCCATCGATATCGTTGTCCTCTCGCATCCTGAGCTTCTTTTCAAGCAGTGTTACTGCGTCAACCTTGTCCATAGGCTCCACTGCAACCAGGTTGTAATCTTCCACAAGCTGTAACGCCGCCAGCTTAGTCCTTGTGGTGATGAGAATCGATCCATGTGGACACTGCGGCAGGTATGACACGAGTAATCGTAAGTTCCCGCTCTTTATGCCGCTTGTCTGCCCCTCTTGCCCAGTTCTTCGAGCTTCGACGAGGAAGCCAGCATTATCCACATTATCAAGTATAAGAACCCACTTCCCCTTCTTTTCGTCGCACAGCCAATCGTGCACTAGCTGAAAAATATTGGCCGTTGGGTTCTGCCGCCCGGGCATCTTGACACGGTCTGCAACCTCTCAAAGGCTCTGCTCAAACCGGGCAGCATTGCTTGCGTGAACCCAGAACACCCATGTTTCCGGCGAGCGATCTCGAGTTCGATAGGCGTATTCGATAGCGAGTTGCGACTTTCTTCGCAGCTATTAGTAATCCGTAGTAACAGAAGCGTTTGCGCTTACCCAACACCGCCCAGGCCAACAAGTGCGATTCGGGATCCTAAGACAGCGCATTTTTGGTAAATCTAATCACGTATCGCTCGCTCAACGAAGTCTGCGTCGCGACTAAAGGGTATGACGATCGACGGGTTCGGTGGAGTCTCTGGTCGTTCTGCGAGTGGGGACGTCGTTAGCGGGGCCAGCTTGAACTTGTGGGACTTACCAGGAGGGGCATAGTAATGGAACTGAGTATTAACCAGACCGTTGATTATTCCAGCTTGGAAGCCGGAGTTGGCCTCGCCAAATAATATCGCGGTCGCCATTACAATAGAGAATTTGCGACGAAGTATTAGGTAGCAGCGAGTGTGTCGATATCATTGGCCATCCTTTAACCGTAATAACTTGCGGCTACCTCCTAATCAGATTAACGGCGCTTTTATTACCTCAGCCTAAGCTCATGGTTAGGTCTTCGTTACGCTTGCTTTTGTTATCAATAAACACAAATGGCGGATCTTCTCAGCATTACCGCGAGTGCCGTCGGTATCATTGTACCAGCTTTACACGGCACACGACTTCTTTTAGAAGATCTGCAGCAGCTTAACAATGCACTTAAAACCATTAGTCGTCTAATTGATAACGTTTACTCGATTTATATAATACTCGAATTAGTTAAAGAAGTTGAGGATGAAGACTGGAAGTTACTTGAACGAAACGTAGCGAAGCAGTTAAAGGCGACGATTAGCGGCTGTACATAAGCTTGCAACCTTTTCAGGGCCGATTTACAAAAGTGGACGAGACACTCAGAAGATAGAAAGCTGACATGGCTGGACCGAGCAAATGTGGGATACTTTAAGAAAGACCAAGCCAAGGCCATGTCGAAGCAGCTTCAAAGTTGTAAGCTTGCTATTAATCTCATCGTTGGTGTTGCAACCTTGCAAGTAGTTCTAGTTTTGCCTTTTTTGTTACAGAACTAACCTTCGTACAGGTATAGTTCTGTCCGTAATAGTCATGTCACGGAGGAGATAAAGAAAACGATATGTACAAAGCAGGATGAAGTTGATAGTGCCATCACTACGGCAGATCGATAGCTAGTGGTGGTGGAGAACAAGCTAGAAGAGTTGAACCTTAGCAGCGATGATAACGATGCGGCTGGATCTACTTAAGGAAAAGATCAGGTATTGCGACAACTTGAGGAGGAACTCAAAGGGGCGAAAGCGTCGCAGAAGTTGTTAAACGAGCTGCTATCCAAGTCGCAGGAAGAAGCTATTGCGAAAGCTGCAAGCAACCAGACCGGTTTGATTACGGTGAGCTTCGGTGCTCAAAATTTAGGCTTTTAGGCTGGAAACATCAACGGGGGAGTTAGTGGAATGACTTTTGGAGGAAAGTAAGCATATGATTATATGATGAAGGCAATTTCATTTGTTCTTAAATTAAGTGACAACGTCTTTTGAGCTTTAGCAGCCTCCAAAAGCTCTCAAGCGATGTGTGAATGGCGTGTGTCGTGCAAGTTGTTTTGCGCCAGGGAAGAAGTTATGCACACAACAACTGCTCCCTAAAATAGAGTCAAATCTTGCAGATTCCTAGTATCTCCTCCTGAAGTACCTAAGTTAATGTCCCAGGTTGCAGCAACTTAAGCATTTTGCGTTAATGGTAACTTACTCAAACCTTGGTCCATTTGAGCTCTACCGTAAAAAGATCACGTGACGTACAGCGTTCTAGAAGTTCTCCAGAGCAGCCTCGTGGCTGCCTTCGTTCAGCGCGCAAGCCACTCCCGCATCTCCATCACCACCGCCAGACTCATGAGCGACCGCGCCAGTAAAGCCCTAGCAGAGGCTTCTCTGCCAGGAGAGCCTCAAACATACGATGCCAGATCGAAACGCAGTGGAGTCCCTCTGATTACCCTTTATTATCGCGATTATGAGCGGCCTTCGAGAGAAGCAAAGGCCGAAGGCCAACAATATCTTATTTCATCAGAGGAGAATGCCTTTGAAACGTATTTAAAATAGATGGCTGACCTTGGGAATCCTGTGCAAATCAAGTATTTATCGTCCCTTGCCTTTAGTATTGCCTGCTGATGCTTCACGACGAATAAAGCGATTAAGCCTTTGAATAAGAACTGGGCTTAAGCCTTTTAGAAGCGTTATCCAGCACTTAAATTACGACGAATGAAGGCGATGGATTGGAAACGCTATGAGAATAATATATATGATAAGATAATATATTGGTTTGAGGTAATTGGGAAGGTCTTGAATGATCCGGATATCCTACCTTAGAATGTGTATAATATGGACGAGACAGGAGTTATGCTGTGCATGCTCAACTTTGTTAAGGTCCTCGTTAGTAAAGACGATCGGCGAGACTACAAAGGCGCAGGCGTCAAGCGAACCACGGTGACCGCCATAAAGTGTATCAGTGAAGACGGTAGGTCTTTATTACCAATGATTATTTGGCCAGCTACTACTCATCGAAGTAACTGGACTACATTCTCTACCCTTGGATGGCACTATGCATGCATCGAATCTGAATACACCGACTCTAAGATCAACTTTGAGTGGCTCAAGCGTGTATTCGATCCCCAAACTAAGGAGCAGGTTAACTTGAAGCCACGAGTATTAATTTCCGATGGGTTTGGGACGCATGAGACCCTCGAAGTCTTGGAGTTTTGTTTTGAGAACAACATTACCCTTTGTCGCTTCCCCTTCCATACTACCCACAAGCTTTAGCCCTGTGACGTTGGAGTTTTTGCACCTCTAAAGGATGCCTATCGGGATGAGGTTAAGCGATTCTATCAAAGAGGTGTGAACAAAATTGGCAAGGAACATTTCACCTCCGTATACAGCTTTGCAAGGGAGAAGGCGTTCACGAAGAGAAACATCACGTCTGCATTCGCGGCCTGTGGACTGTTCCCGCTGAACGCAAACAAGGTACTAAGGAAAACTCCAAAGCCACCGTTTGATTCAATTGTCCAAACGGCCAATGAGACGAAGAAAGGTTTGTATCAGCAAGGCGAAGTACTACAAACGCCTTTACGCTAGTAACAGCAGATGCTCTCATGTCGCTGCATAACCTGATCAAGCAGGATACTAGTACACTTACCGAGACAAGTATACCACGGCTACAGAGGTATGTGCAGAAGCTTGCCAATGCGGGCCAAAGATCTATTGCGTATTGTGCCCTCCTCGACGAATGAAACTCATTTTTGATGAGCATAAACAACGAAGCCAAAGTTCGCTGATTAACTAAATCTGAAATACTAGCGAAAGGGCAAGGGAAGGTGATGAGCTATGAAGACATTGAGGAGGCACGAGCAAAGCGTGCTGCGAAAGAAGCTATGAAGGGGAAAGGGAAACGAGGTCTGAAGCGTAAGATGAATGTATTAGAGGCGAACGAGCCAGACATGGAGGCGGAGGCGGAGCCAGAAGCAGCTTATGCTGCGAAAGAGTTGGTGGGCAAAATGAAACGCGGCCGGAAGCGTAAGATCGTTGTACAAACGGCCGCCGACACTGAACCAGAGCCAGAGCCAGTGCCAGTGCCAGAGCCAGAAGTGGCGCAAGTGATCGAAGCGCCAAAACCATACAGGGCACCAGTGGCACGGATGATCTAATCTTCAGTACAAATTGTTGAGAATCAAATTGCTACAGGAGGAAACAGAATGTCATTCGGCAGCATCACAGAAGCCAAAGGAATCAGACTCTTTAACAGACTGGGCTTCAGTACTATATAAAGGAGCATGGTACGGATGGGGAATGTGGAAGGCGGAGAGGCAGAGAATATGGCGGTTCATGCAATGAAAGTTCGAAAGAAGATTCTCGGTGATGAGCACGAGGATACTCTAGATGGGATGGCAATGGTGGGCTTGGCATATAACCTGAATGGCCGGTGGGACGCTGCCGAAAAACTGTTTGTGCAAGAGCCCTCCCTTCAAACAGCTCTACAGTCTTAGGATCTAGATTATACATAAGTTCTTCGTCACCGTCGAGTATGCAGATCCAGACGTGCTTAATGCGGTCTAAATATCGTATCAGTTCCTGAGATAGCATGTTAGCGTCGCGCATGCCAAGGGAATAATGCCTACTTCATCACATCTGAGCGATTTATACCGGTGCAAAGTGCCTTTCTGAAAAGATGCCCAGAGACCGGCAAAGGGTCTTAGAGATGTGAAGCCCTTGTACAAAGTTGGCCTCTTCTCAATGGCTTTGAGGTCATTCTCTGCGTCCTTCGACCGCCACGCCGTCCTCCAGTCAGGCTCCGTATCCAGGAATCGGAAGACGGTCCCATCGTCGTGTGGAATCGACTCGATATTACGGCCTTGCTCTTGAACACGACACTTGTTGTCCCAACTCTCTGCATTGCTATGAGATTCACTTATATCAGTGTTAAAGGCTTATTACATACCTTCGTCATAGAGCTCGACCGCCCACCACTCGTTGTGCGGATAGATGTGCTGCTTTGCAGCTTCTAATCGATGCTGTCCATGATAATGCGTCAAAAGAGCGCCTTCCGGAAGGTGAAGACGTTTGATGTGCCCCGCGTCTTGAAGATCACTGATCGCCAATTCGGACCGAGCTAGAGCGGCAGCAAGAACCGGCTGAGAAATTTCGGCCTTAATACTGTTTCCGCAGACGTTCGGAAAGCATCCTCGAAGTCTGGATTCTCTTAGCCAGTACTCGGTCTTTCTTGGCTTTGGCTTTATTTAAGCTGCACTTAGAAGTTCGAACTATACTGTATCAAAGGATAGAAGATAGACAAAAGAATAATTCCTGGTTCTCTAACTCCTTGCCCTCCCTCCTTTGTCCCCTCTAAACCCAACCACCTACCGCTCACGGGACCATTGCTTTCAGCTTGCTTCCTCCAACAACGCTAGAAAGCCGGCATCTACTGCTACTTACAAGCCTCCTCAAACCTGTCTTCTAATTTAACCTTAGGTTAATAGAATAAATGAAAGAAGGGAAGATAATTAATTTTTCAAAGCGAGTTCGTTTTATTAAGATAAATATCTAAGAACTGTGCAAGGTGACTAATGAGAATCCGATCACAAATACCTTCCCAGATAGACATCCAATAGCGACTGTCGAACACGACGGCGCAACCGCAATAGCCAGTCCTCGGTATTCAGGTGGTAACCAAAGCAGATTTTGTGCATTCCATTCAACCCATATTCCCCTTACGCTTAATCCTTCGTAGTCGTTTTTACCGCTTCCCTTTTGAAAAGAATTAGACAAACCAGCAGTTTTATTTATCTTTACACGACCAACGTCCGTAATAAGGCTTGAGTCTGTACTATCAAATAACAAAGTCGAGATAGAACTATTAACTTTGACTAACTGCTGGAGGGAGCCAGTGCTCGCGTCCCAGATCTTAATAGTCTTATCGTAAGATGCTGACGCTAGTAGCTTCGAGTCGTGCGAGAAGGCGATAGAGGTGACCAAATTGCTATGGCCCTTAAGCGTCTGCTGGAGGGAGCCAGTGTCCGCGTCCCAGATCTTGACGGTGTTATCATTAGATGCTGACGCTAATAGCTTCGAGTCGTGCGAGAAGGCGATAGAGGTGACCAAATCGCTATGGCCCTGGAGCGTTTGCTGGAGGGAGCTAGTGCTCGCGTCCCAGATCTTAACGGTGTTATCGCGAGATGCTGACGCTAATAGTTTCGAGTCGTGCGAGAAGGCGACAGAGGTAACCAAATTGCTATGGCCTTCGAGCGTTTGCTGGAGGAAGCCAGTGCTTGCGTCCCAGATCTTAACAGTCTTATCGTAAGATGCTGACGCTAGTAGCTTCGAGTCGTGCGAGAAGGCGATAGAGGTGACCAAATTGCCATGGCCCTTAAGCGTCTGCTGGAGGGAGCCAGTGTCCGCGTCCCAGATCTTGACGGTGTTATCGTTAGATGCTGACGCTAGCAGCTTCGAGTTGTGCGAGAAGGCAATAAAGATAACCGAACTGCTATGGCCCTCGAGCGTTTGCTGAAGGGAGCCAGTGCTTGCGTCCCAGATCTTGACGGTGTCATCGCGAGATACTGACGCTAGCAGCTTCGAGTCGTGCGAGAAGGCGATAAAGGTGACCCAATCGCTATGGCCCTCGAGCGTCTGCTGGAGGGAGCCAGTGCTTGCGTCCCAGATCTTAACAGTGTCATCGTCAGATGCTGACGCTAATAGCTTCGATTTGTGCGAGAAGGCGACAGAGGTAACCGAATCGCTATGGCCCTGGAGCGTCTGCTGAAGGGAGCCAGTGCTTGCGTCCCAGATCTTAATAGTCTTATCGTTAGATGTTGACGCTAGCAGCTTTGAGTTATGCGAAAAGGCGACAGAGGTAACCCAATTGCTATGGCCCTTGAGCGTCTGCTGGAGGGAGCCAGTGTCCGCGTCCCAAATCTTGACGGTTCGATCTTGAGATGCTGACGCCAGCAGCTTCGAGTCGTGCGAAAAGGCAATAGAGGTGACCCAATTTCTATGGCCCTTGAGGCCCTCGAGCGTCTGCTGGAGGGAGCCAGTGCTTGCGTCCCAGATCTTAATAGTCTTATCGTTAGATGTTGACGCTAGTAGCTTCGAGTTATGCGAAAAGGCAACAAAGGTAACCCAACTGCTATGGCCCTGGAGCGTCTGCTGCAGGGAGCCAGTGCTTGCGTCCCAGATCTTAATAGTCTTATCGTTAGATGTTGACGCTAGTAGCTTTGAGTTATGCGAAAAAGCGACAGAGGTAACCGAATCGCTATGGCCCTGGAGCGTCTGCTGGAGGGAGCTAGTGCTTGCGTCCCAGATCTTAATAGTCTTATCGTTAGATGTTGACGCTAGCAGCTTCGAGTTATGCGAAAAGGCGACAGAGGTAACCCAATTGCTATGGCCCTTGAGCGTCTGCTGGAGGGAGCCAGTGTCCGCGTCCCAGATCTTGACGGTCCGATCTTGAGATGCTGACGCCAGCAGCTTCGAGTCGTGCGAGAAGGCGACAGAGGTAACTATATGGCTATGGCCCTCGAGCGTCTGTAGCTCTGCACCCCATATTGGTGGAGTGATTGGGCACTTTTGGATCCATCTCGGGATCTGGCAACAAACGTTCCTCACAATACTGTTTTGCGGGGCGAATATCATAGCTGATGAATATATCTGAAGTGGTGCAAGGTCGGCAATGTATCTATAAGCAAGGATAATTCGACGCGCATCTTCAAGAAATAGTGATAGATAATTTGAGGCGTCTGGCTGCTATACGAAATATTAGAGATAAGCTTCCTCAAATGTTTTCCTGGATAGTCGACTTACAGCTGTGAGTGATTGCAACATGCGGATATGTCCAATGGCTTCGGTAATCCTACCCATCAAAGATAGAGCCTCGAGCCAATTTAGGAAGTGCTTTTTCAAGAATTCGTGAACTTGGTCGTTGTCTCGGATTGGGGTTTTGCTAAGCTGGGCATGGTGCACCCAGTACTTGCATGCATACTGAAGTGCTGGCGAAAGATGCTGATTGACTACGGTTGAGTCAACCTCACTTCGTGGCTGGCCCTCATACGTAAGGTTGCAGATATTCTTCCGTAGACCACTGGGTTGCGATAGAAGTTCCAGACATTTGTTCGACAGCAGTTGGTGCGTAGCCGGGCCATCTACTCCAAAAGGTTGGTCGCGGAGTTCGTCGCTCAGAAGAAACTCACTAAAGGACAGATGAAGGGTCCGAACTGGTATCTTAGAATCGTCGGGAATATGCAAAACTGAGCGCAAATCTTCCAGGCAGCGTGAAATGTCATCTTGCTCTAATCCTAGAAGGTCTGCTAAGGACGCAATAGAGAGCGGTTCTGCAAGAATGACAATAGATCCAACTATCCTCCGGAAGTTTTCGTAGTACTCGTTCTCTTCGTTCGTATCGCTGAATGTTCCTTTTTGTTGAGTAAGCACAGGGAGATACGTTTGCTGTAACTGAGCCAGTTGACCCTTCTTTTGAAAACCTAAGATCCTCTCAAGTCTCTTTTTGGGGTGCTGTCGGACGTCGCCAACATAAATACATACAGTGGCGGCAACGATAAATAATGGGATGGCCATATCTACCAATTCTTGAAGTGCGTTGTCACCTGGCCAGGTATCTTCAAGGGGTGCACCTGAACGTGGGCGAGTGTTGTGTTTCTTTCGAATCTTCGAGAATTCATCGTTCAAAAACGCCAGGATGTCATGCCGAATCGTGGCTGGCGGAACTTCTTTCTCGCTGTGAAGGACCATGTCCTGATAATCATCGATAGACATCTCCTTGAATCCCAGTTGCGTAGGTAGATCAGGTCTACTCGTTAGAAACAGTTTAAGACGAACGGTCTTAGGCTGTGATAGTTGAGACCACAGACGGAGTAAGACTTCGATATCACTTGAGCTTGACGGAATTTTTGACCCACACTCATCCAAAGCATCTACTACCAATACGAGAGTTAAACAGCCGCTGTTGGAGCTGTTTATCTTCTGTAGTGGTTCCTTAAGCAGCTTGTTAAATTGCTCACCTAACGACTTATCAAAAATGAGAGGATCATGCTTGATTACATCGGCGACGAGAGTATCTAGACCTGGTAGCTTGACCACGAGCTGTCGGACAATGGTAGGGAAGAATCGCAAAGCAGAACCTCGGTCGCCTTCATTCCGCTTAAAAAAGAAGCTTGCGCCAAGATCAAGTGTTTGAGGGTCATCTTGCTCGGTCAACCACTTCGCGAATGTTTGAGAGATGGTTGACTTCCCTACACCGGCCATGCCGTTTAGCCAGAAGATATGCTTGCTCTCGGGTTCCTGAGCCCAACTTTGAATTCGACGCAACAGGTCGACCCTTGTCTCAGGGTGGCAGGTCGTCCTGGTATTGCCATAGGAATTGAACATTGCTCCTTGGGCATATAGCAAGTTATTCAAGCAGTAATTCATCTCAATTCTATCCAGCGAGTCTTGAATCTTATGGAATTGCTCGAGCCCTTCGAGAACATTTCTCAAATCTGTCTTAAGCTCCCCAACACGTGTTCGGTCTTGAGCACTCAAGGTGCGATCACAATTGCTTGCTTCGATCTCAAGCTGTTGTCCGAGCTCGTTGCAGCTTTTCTCAAAATCTTGGACATTGCTGACATTCCAGAACGCTTTGAACGCGCGTTCAAATGTCGAGGTCTCGTATATTTGGAGAGCTTGAGCGAGGAACCGAAAGATGTGTACATATAGTATTATCAAGTGAGTCTCGAAGTTGGTGCGTGACAATGTTGCTGGCAGTCCTTGCAAGAAGCTTGTATAAGCTTTTAGTCGATTTGCCATGTAGAGAGCGGTTTCGCATCCGACAAGTAAGTAAGTCATCTGATTTGCTTCGGATACAGCAACCTGTTGATTGAAATGTAAGCTAGTTGCGTTGGAGTTTATGAGATTGCTCTTACTTCAAGCAGGAGACGAATCCCGGCCCACGGCAAGCCAGCATGCATGGGGTCTACATTCACTACGATATCGCCAATAGATTTGAATCGGTTTAGCCAGTGAACCACCTTATCAGCTTCATCCTTTAGAGTGACCTCTCGCCCAGCAAATGCAAACGTCCATCTCCTCTTGATACAGCACTGTTGCTTTCCCTTAGCCGCCGCTATAGCCTGCACAAGCGCCAAATCAATTTCGCCGGCAGTCGGAAGAGTGTATTTTCGAATAATAGTTCGATCGCCATCTGAGAGTAATTTGAGTGCCTCCTCGAAGAGATCAAAGGAGAGATTAGGAATGGGTTGCTGAGATGGTGATAGGGCAGTAGTGGTGTTTGGTGAGTGGACTGTGAACGGACTAGCTGACAACGGGCTTGCCGATAAAGCCTGTGTTGATGATGAGCTTGGTGAATGTGCTGTAGGTAATTCCAATGCTGGGATCGGCGGAGGCGTTGACGATGGTGGTGATGGAGCATGGCTTCCGAACTTGCGGCGTAATCGCTCTCTTAGGCCTAGTTTTGCCGTGGGAGACGAGGACCCACTCATAATTGACAATGCTTGATTTGCACAGAGGTGACAAATCCTCACGGAAATTATCGTAGCGTTTAATGAAAGATTCTTTTGAGACTTGAAGCGTCTCCGTCAACATCTGACGTCCAAACTACTTGTAATCTGCAATGCGGCTGAGCTCCTTCACGTGCAGGGTAAGCGGGCCACTGCGAGCATGCCACGTATACGGCTGCAGACAAGATGGACCCGGATTCCTCATTGTTTGCTCGAGTCTCCGATATTTCTTCTTCGGTGCACTGAATCTTTGATGGCCCCTTGCCGGACCACACGTATAGTACTCGTATTCCTAAGTATACATGGAAGATATTTAATAGTTAAATACTATCTCTTGATTGGCTCTAGAAGATCTAAGCGTATGGATTTGGTATCACGGAGAGCATTTGCAGCTGTCGCTCCTATATTTAAAAAGAAAATCGGATCATTAACCTAAAGGCTTGAAGTTCATTTAATCTCTTGCGCAAAAAAAGCCACCGCGCATTGATTTCTCTACCGCTCGATCAGGTTCCGGATGCATCTTGTCGAGATGCCGACTTGACTCCACTCAATAAGCGAGAATGAGGTAAACAAAGACAGAAAGGTAAACTCTCCTTTGTCCCACGTAAGCGGAAAGTTCAATCTATATATTTTGGTTTTGGTAGCCCACTTACTCCAATGGAACTTTTTATCCCAATACTTGGGGTGGAGATCGTCAATGTTTACTTGACGTCGTGGCGTTCTTTGGCCTGGGGGAAGGGTAGTATTGAAATATACAAACCCCCCTTGGCGTTATGCGTTTCTCAAATTGAACAGTTCAAAACCAAATAGCTTTATGGACTTGGCATCTTTCAACTAAATAGTAAAGGTATAAGTTATATATTTTGTAATAATTAGGCTTCAGATTACAGCCCACGCTTCTCTAAAACCCTCTTAAATAGCTTCTGAAACCTATCCACATATAGCGAATTGATCATTGTCTTATGATCTCCCTCCATAAGATAATATTTCGCGTCTTTCTTAACAAAAGCATCCCACTTCGAGATATACCTATCATAACAATCCTCAACGTTAGCAGCCGGTCCATACCCCAGCATCGGCTTTGCATAAAACACATCCATACACCCCACCATACCCTGCGAATCGTAATCCTTAACGGTCCTCTTCATGCCCAAAGCAATATGCGCCCGATTAGCAAGACTCTCTCTCGTCATACTCAGCTCATGTAACCAAGCATGCGGACACAAACTCATAATATAATCCAACACCTCATCATAAGAATAGCCTCTGGCTTCAGAAAGGTAGGATATCGCGTGCTCTTCGGTGATGAAACCAACGAAAGACGCTAGGAGCAGTATGACGCAATACCAATCGTACATCTTGACTCTATCTTTAGAGAACGATTGCTAGTCGAAGACACCGAGGAATTTGACGACGTCGCCGCGAGCCTCCATTCTCTTTGTGATCTCGAATGCGGGGATCCCACCATATGCGTATCCGGCTATAGCATATGGACCTTCGGGCTGCTATTTCTTGATCGCTGCGTAGTAGGTGGTGATTAGTTCGTCTAAGGAAGTAAATTAAGCTTTGCTATTGAATCCGCGAGCTTGAAGAGCGTGTACAGGGCGGTTTGTGAAGTAGCGCGTGAAATTCCTGAAGTTGAGGATCTCGCCTAGGCCGGAGTGTACAAGCTAAAGTGGTGTCTTGTCGCCATTAGCTTATAGCACTACGACGAGCAAGAATGTGTAATTTTGCTTTAACTTATTTAGAGCGGATACTAATTCGTGGATAACTGGATGAGCGAAGAGTATGGCGTGTGAAATACTAGGGATCTTAAGAGTTGATTGGAGGGATGACTATAGTTGGAGAACCTCAATTAAGAAGAGTCCAAGCATAAATAGGTCGCTGTTTCGACTAAAATGGCCTCTACTGTCAGGAAACATTTTGAGATAGATGTTCATGATAATTTTCTTAGTGGGTGTAGCAGCTTCGTGGCTTAAGACTTCTTGAGTCCACTCTAATGTGCTTGGAGAAAGCTTGTACGCAAAGTAATTTCCTTTTTCAAATTTATCTCTGATGTTCTGGCGGGACAGCTTTCCCAATGATGATTTTTGGAGATATGATGGTGGAAAAGGGATAATCTTATAGGGTTTGACGCCATAGCTAATAACACTTCTTCTGAATATTGCTGCCTCAATAGCTAATCAATTTGTAGGGTTGCGAGAGCCGTACATCGATAAGTAGACAATGCAAAGAACTTTGGTATTATGGCCATTTGGTTGATGTGCAAATGCTACTACATAAGAGGTTATAACCCTAGTGATTTGTGCTACTTTGATGTTCTTTTTGATCTTTTAGGAGTAATAATTGTTGCTATTAATAATGATGATATTATTCTCTCTCTTAGTCAAAAGGAGATTTCCACTATTGTCCATCAATACAAGATCTCCTGTTTTAAACCAGCCGTTGGTAGTAAAACTGCTTGTTGTTTTCTTGGGGTTGTTGTAGTATTCTTGAAAAACACAAGGGCTAGATAGCTGAAGTGAACCAATTTCATTGGGTGCTACTTTAGCCCTATCCTTGCGTATAATGCGGATTTTGATTGCGCTCGTAGGATGTCTAACCGTGTAATGATCAAAGCCTTGCGCAATGTCAAGGGAAGGACAATCAAGGCTGTAGACTGCACCAGCACATGTCTTAGTCAGGCCTAAACCTGGCCGAATAAACGATTCTGAAGCATTGTAACTTTGCAATAGAGCTGTGAGTTTAACGACTGTTTTGATAGTATTAAATTCCCCTCCTAAGATTAGTACTTGGAGGTTAGAAAGGTTGAGAAGAAGTACCTCCCCACTTGGAAGTGAGTCTAAAGCGCTGCAAATCTTGGTGAGCAAGAAGTTTGGAGTAAATGTATATAACACATAATAATTGCTTAACTTCTGCAGAAGCTTCAAAGGATCTTCAAGAGCTGAGAAAAGCGGAATGTGGATTTGGTTGGCATTAAGTTTCAAGGCATGTAAATGGATTTCTACTAGATTTGCTGCATGATCAAATTCTGTTTATGCCAAAAAGGTGTCTTGAGAAGTGGTTCCATGCATCTTAATCTTTTCGTTGATGGAGACGAGTAAGAAGAAACTGGGCGCCGACCATCCAGACACGCTGACCAGCATGGCCAACCTGGCGGCGACGTACCGGTATCAAGGCCGGTGGAACGCTGCTGAAGAGCTGGAGGTGCAAGTGATGGAGACTCGCAAGAAGAAACTCGGCGACGACCATCCACACACGCTGACTAGCATGGCCAACCTAGCGTGGACGTGGAAAGGAAACGGCAAAGAAACCAAAGCTGTAAGACTTATAGAAGATTGTGTGCGATTTCGGAAACGTGTCTTGGGGCTTGATTATCCATTTTCTATTTCATCCTGCAGAGCTTTAAATACATGGAAGGCTGAGCTAGAGGATGTTGTACTGCCAATCTAAGTACTGAAGTGTATATTTGATAGATTATGAAGCGTACCATAGTATCATAAATATGTGTAATAGAGGTGCCGATTTATACTTTATAGGTGCTCAGCGTGAGTGTTTGAGCTCTTAAATGAGGCACCTCTGTCGGCATCGACTAGTTCCAGGTGAAATCTTACGTGACCATCCAGAAATGCAGGTCTGGAGTCGAGTATGTGGGGCGGTTCCCCACCACGATCGTCACCGCTTCGATCCGAGGTACCGACCCGCGTGGCGATCTGCCTGAATCTGCACGCCATAGCCGCCACAAGGCGCTTGACGATCTCTTGTGTATTCGTGAGGACTTGAAGCTCGACTAACACCTTTTCATAAGTTTTAGGGATAGTATAAGCTCGGTGGTGCAGCTGTGGTAGATGAATTTGGTTCCGCTATGAAAGGAGGCTCTTTGCAAATCAGGCGTGAGGGCGACGACGCGAACGTGATTTTTCAGTCGGAAGGATCTAGGGTGTCCGGGAGTAGCTACGGAATATAACTAACAAAGAATAATAAGACATGTTATGGTGTGCATGGATTTTATGATACTTAAAGTCGATGTACCGGTTTATTTTTCCGGCACGTAGGGTTTTCCGGCACGCAGGGATGGACGTTACTACTGAACTGATTCGATATATTAATACATTAGCAATATCAACATATTTATCTTTTTAAGTTTGTGACGTACATTCACAAGGTAATTTCTTAATGAATTACTACAACTTCTTTGCATGAAGCTTTATACAAGTATTAATAATCTGAGGGTCAAAGAAGTTAGAGATATATAATAAGAGGTGTATTTTTGGGCTTGTAACGGATTAAACAGATTCCATGATTAAGTCTAAAATCAGAGTTTTACTTCGATTATCACCAGTTCCACGTGACAGCAACGTTAAGTTCCAACACAGATGGCTGTCTGGTTCTAGATGTTCTAGCAGTAGAAGCCGGGCATTGACCTCTGATTCTATGCGTTATATTCGCCTTATCCGGTACGTGTGTTCTATCCGTCCTGTCGGTTCTGTCCGTTTTTGATGTCCGCGACGGACCAGCCGTCGGCGTAGGGGAAGGTCGTCTTCTAGGGGGTGCGATCTTTGAGCCTCTTGCCTTGAACTCCTCCTCCACTCTGACCTTCGCTCTCTCGTAAGATAGATCAGAATCAATGAAGTCCCTTATGAGTTGGCCCCGAGAGCTAGATGTGCGGTAGGAGTTCCCGGATGAAGGCTCATGTTCAATGATCTCCGGTCGCTCATGCTCAGGGGTGGTTGGCCGCGGGCGCGGGTCAAGGAGTTGTCTGCCAGGCATCTTTTCGTATTACTGATCTACGATGAACGAAACGGTTGGTACAATCGACGCAAAGTTTGCAGGAAGTGGCGATGAACTTTTAAAGCTGCGTATTCTGGGAGTGATGTGACTCTAGGGACAGCCGATTTTGAGTCATGATAACAATGTTAGATAACACTGTTCTGCTGATGATCCTTTGATGTGAACAAACTGCTGGTCTGTTTCAAAAGACTCTAATATTGCACAAGGACTCGCATCGAACTTTTCTTGATCAATACATGCCATGAACTTGATGGCGATAAAGAGACCTTGTAGCCTTGGTAATTCCATTGAGATCGAAAATTCGCTAAAGCCTCGGCAGCTTGGTTGTGGAATACTCGGCCAAATGGAAAACAAAGAGACAGTTCAATTTTGAAATAACTTACTCGGGGTTCTTTCACTCTTATTTTGTGCTTGAAAGGGCAAGATAATGAAACCTATATTGCGCAGCGGGCCGGACTGACTTGCTTTGGAACGCAGCGAAGAGAATATTTAGGCACTTGCCCGCACTTGGGTCACGTGGCAGGGTATATTGATTTTGACGCCGTCCTTTGACACCGAAAACATGCGTTAAGACAAAAAGAGCAAGCGAATGATAATTTTGACCTAAATCATACACCAAGCTACATTAATTATCTCTTCATTTCCAAAGCCGAAATTTCATTCACCATCTCATTCGATTACCACATCGCTCATCAAGATTCACATTTTACATGTTACCCATAACGATAGCGGCACCACCGAAGAGAGCACCGAGACCAATTATACCTGTCTGCATTGGTGCTGCACCAGCAGTGCTGGAAGAAGTAGCATCTGGATTGCGGGATGGGGTTGAAGTAACAGTGGTGGAAGCGGGGGGAACGCCAGATGTGAATGGAACATCTGAAGCACTGCTCGCTCCGGGGAAAGCTGGAGTGGTGGTGGTCGCGCCAGACGTGGGAGGGGCAGCAGAAGTGTTGTTGGGGTTGAGAACACTAAGAGATGATCAGTGCATGTTCAGAGACAGAATTTGAGGGGAGAGATGAGATACCTATCAATAACGTGGACAACACCTCCAGCGATCAAAACATCAGGGACAACAACGCGAGCTGAGTTAACATAGACTGCTCCATCGATAATAGAGATAGTGACGTTGCCTCCGTTGACTGTTGTAAGGGTTGTGTTGGACAGGATGCTGCTGTATCCAACGGTACCCTGGACCACGTGGTAGGTCAGGATGCTACTGAGCGCCTCGACACTGAGGTTTGCGGTGGCGGATCCAATGGCCTGGAAGGCATCATTTGAAGGCGCGAAAATGGTGACGTCGCTTAGTCCGTCAACAGTCCCGACCAAGTTGGCTGCTGTAAGAGCTCCGGCAAGAGATGTGAGGTTGAGAGCCCCAGCAGTGTTAGATGCTGATTGAGGAACGGTCAGAACTTTGTCGATGACGTGGACAACACCACCGGTGAAGTTGACGTTCTATAACAACATTAGCCAGGACTCTACCGGAAAATGTGAAGCAACTAAAGAAGACGCATTGGAGCATAGGTTACATACCGCGACAGTGACATTGGAATCTGACAGCAAGCCAGTGAAGATCGATGCAGTCTCGCCTCTGAGTCTCGCCTCAACAACTTGACCACCAGTCACATTCGTGTAGGAGCTGTTCGAAAGAAGCGTTGGCAGGAATTGCGAAGAGTTGGTGAAGGCAGATGCTGGATATGTGCCGTTCAATACATGGTATGTAAGCAAAGCCGCGACAGCGCCGGCATCGGTAGCAGCAGCAGCGCCAGCTGTCGAGTTGAGGAATGCAGCGAGAGCATCGTTGCTTGGCGCGAGAATGGTGATGTTCTGTGCCTGGGACAGGGCTCCAACAAGGTCTGGGTTGGCAGTGAGGAGAGCTGTATATGTTAGAAGTTGAAGTGATCATGAAGGAAGGAAAGACCTACAAGTGAGAGAGCTCAAGGAACCATTATTGGCAGCGAGGACGTCAGTCAAGCTTTGAGCTGAAGCTCCAGCTACAAGAGCTGCGGGAAGGAAGTGCTTGAGCTGCATGATATTGGACAATGGTGAATTTGTGAGAGGTTGTGGCAACGAAAGACTGACTGGGAGCGTGAGAGATGGCAAAGAGGGGAATGACAGAAAGCGGGAGAGGGCAGCTTTAAAGCATACTCATGGAGTATGGCCACTGCCCAGATCACCAAGCCATGTTGATGTCGTCTCGAACCCCTTGGCGGATATGTACAGGCATTGTTGCTGAGCCACGAGAGGTTTATTTGATCGCCTTGCCTTTCTTGGGGGTCATCGCGCCAATTAGGTTCCATAATGGTAGCTTCAAGTAAATAGCGGGAGGACGAGCCAACTTGGAAGGCTTAGCGTACGTGGAGCAAGTTGAAACGAAGCTTCTTGGAAGCTTGCTAGACTAGAGAGCTGCAGACGGCGAAAAATGCCCGTAGGTTGGCAAATATTTGGCAGCTTGTCAACCCGGGCCCTAACCCGGATCATCGGCTTGAGATCCATCGATAGGCATTTCCTCACAGAAGGACAAATAATAAGACATCGATATCATCGCGAGTTCAAGGGAATAACATGATGTTGCAAAACAAGGAACAAAAAGCCCTAAAGCAGATTGAAGCATGACAAATTTTCAATGAAATTTTGGATAAATGAAACAATCTCCCCTGTTCCTCGTTCCTGGCCACTTGACTTGAAGGAGGGATTACAATCTAGGGATCGCAAGATGGGTATCTCTCCATCCTGCTCCTATTTCCCCTCAACCTACCCAGAACAAGAAGCTATAACCCTGTTACATTATGCACCCCATCGTCACATCCGCTCAGCCCCATCGCCTCGAGTAACCTTTTGCTGTCCTGCCAATCCCAAGTTCGCTCGCTAGCGAGTTTACGTATTTCTTTGCTGTGATTTCGTCTTCACGATGTGGCACGGAACGTGCTCCGGATGTATAATTCGTCGATTGTGACGAAGAGTCGTTGGTGATGGAGATCAGCCAGCGGGTAATTGGGGAGCTCATCCCAGTAGACTTCACTTGGCAGGTGAGGTCTAACGTGCTGTGGTTAGATGCAGCTTACCTGGTTACCCCGCAATTTCTTGGATGCTTCCACTGGGCTGGGCTGACGTCTGGCACACCAGCACTGCAGTAGGAACATGACTGCACTTTGGTGGCTTGCGATGGCCTCATAATGGCACCATTTGATGCGTTTTGCTGTTTCCAAGATTCACTCGGCTATGTTGCCGATGTCTATCGAGTCACTCGGAGGACAACGGAATTATTCTTCCGTATCATGCTTTCGTCAAAGAATCATTTGATTGTGAGGAAAGTAATGGTACATAATCATTAGTTAATAATCTACTGCACCAAAATTTCTGTTTCGTCGTTGCTCAACAGCAGAGTCGTCCGATCTATTGTTTTGGCAAAAGACCAGACAAATTCCCTACAAGCAAAGCCAAATCCATGTCCTTTTTCTCAATCATAAGACTTTCAAATGGACTGGCGCGATGTTTTCCAGAAAGTATCGTGGAGTCAAAATTTCTCAATCAAGAATGCTCGTGTGTTTATCATTAAGGGAAAACAACTCGCTAAGTTCTTCACCTCCAACAGATCTGATTTCTTAAATGAGTTCACATCTCCCCGCGAGAAACACTTCCCTATCGATTCCATTTCTGTAAGTCGCACTTCGTCCGGTCAGTCCTAGGTCATTATCTAGCGGGGAAAGTTCTCATAGCGTAACTTCGTACACGTGTCGTGGCCACCTCCAACTATTCCGAAAGAGTTCAGTGGTGCACATTTAAGTTTCTCCCAAGCCAAATATACTTTATCCTAGCTTTGGCTCGTCGTTGCCAAAGATTTGTAAACAATCCTCTTACAGACTGTGAGAGTTCGTTTTCATTAGTTGTCTGCTCTGGAGCTTAGGGTTTTCTGTTTACGTGTGTGCTGACTACCACCTGTACGGCAAAACCAATCATTTTTTCGATTATTCCCCCAACAAGAAGAAAGAATGCGTTACAATAAGTGAATTTCCTCCTCAAGCTCTGGATTTCTTACTCAGTGTATGAGCGTGCTGGAACTCCTGGAGTCCATCTGTCTGCACCTCAACTCGGCAATAAACCACATGACATCCCTATCCAGTCTCCCCAGATTAGAGTCCAACCCATCCCCATAGACCAACCTCCTCGCCACTGCGTATATCTTTTTCCGATTCCTCAACTCTATCAACAAATTTGCTGTCCTGCTCTTTAAGCTCTTCAGTGTCGCATGCATAACCTGGTGATGTCCCAGGAGATTATATGTATCAATGAGCTTCGTGCTGGTGACGAGATCTAGCTTTGCTTGGATGTTGTCGAGTTCGTTTTTGTACTTCTCTCTTGGGAATTCTGGTTTCCGTTTTGTTTTGATTGTTGCGCTTGTTTCTTCGGTGGGAATATCTTCGTGGAATTTGCCCACCATCGGTCTCTCGATTTTCCCATTTTCTGCTCCTCCTGTCACTCCGGTGGGATTTTGATGTTCCGTTTTATCGATGCTGTTTAGTTCGACCGTCTGTGCAATGGCGTCGAAGCTTCTCGCAGCAGGTCTAGTCAGATAGCGTGCACCGACTGTGTCGTTTTCACCAAGTCCCTCCTTCGAGGCATTTCTCTGAGATGGCCTAGCCATTTCAGTGGTTATGCTTGCAGTCGCAGCTCTTGAAACTGACATATGATTAAAATAGAGGGTATTGCCAAAGCGAAGGAAATTCAAGGAATTCTTGCAAAATAAAGTCAAGCGACTGCATTACTATATAACGTGTATTCACGAAGAGTAAGCTTGTTGTAATTGTTTCAAGAATTACTCACACTAGACCAAACATTCGAGTCAACTTACATCATGAAACACCTGATGTGAACTTACATCCCGTTCCACTTCAGCGAATTCCTAAATTATTTCATTCATGCAGCAATAAACACATGTGTCACTAACTCCCTGTATGTTCTTCCAGAGACAAACCTGTCTCTGTCGCTCGTGTGCAAGAATTATAGGCTGTCTGGCAGCATAAAACGGCAACATCCGCAATTCGGAACTCCATGTTAAAAGAAAAATTAGGACGAGAAGTTACGAAAAAGCTAGAAGAGAGACTTGCGAAAAGGTACGTAGTAAAATGAATGGGGCTTGTGTTGTCTCTGATAAGGCCCTGTAAATGTGTCCAAGATCTCTTCTTATCTTAGCGATTGTCGTCTAGTGAAATACTTCTTCTTTCCGAGCGGTCTTTGCTGACCAGTCATGTCGACTTGAATGGGTTAGACAAGTGCTCAGGTTATTTGCATAGAATAGATTCAATATTTTGTGGGCTCCAAGCCAAAGGGCCGGGTTTTGGGACCGGCAGTGGCTACTTCTATCAGTCTTTTGGTGGAGGTCACTGGTCTCTGGTCTCTGTTCATCGTACCAACAGTCGGGTCCCGAACATAGCGAAGTAAGCCTGGCCCAGTATCCTTACTTTTTATGTTCCAACGGGTTATCCCTTGAGCCTGCAGACGTAACCAATCAGTGATGCAGCAGCCCGTTCATGGAACAAAGAAAGGCTGATCCAGTGGCTTGGTGGCCAAGTCAGCTGAGGCTGGAGCTGAAAATTGCAGCGATGGTGGCTTGAGGAACATTTAAAACAAAAGTATGATGTTCAACGACATTTTTTTATCGGCCTAAATTATTACCATTGGGGCCAAAAGACCATCAGTAGCAAATATCTTAGCAATATACAGGTCACAGCTACGGTATCGCAATGGGTTGTAGTTCAAGCCGAGAGCAAGGTCACGAGAACCCTGCTCGTCCAGCACAGAATACGGCAGCAGCCGCTCAAATCTCCGGACAGTATCAGCAAGAGCGAACGCAACGACAGCAAGGAGTTTCGCAACAAACATCATCCCCGCGTAGACTTCCGCAATCACAAGGACCGACTTCAGTATCTTCCCCATCCTCGCGGAACCCCGAGGCTGTTCCTGCATCCGAAATCCAACTTCTTTCACCACCTGGGACATGGCCCAAGGTTATAAGAATAGGGACTACGCCTTTCACTGTTTCGATTCATGCCCACCAGTTCTACAGTCCACCTAATCAACTTCCATGTTGGACTTATATCTCGCAAGGGATATCTACCCCATCTCAGCCCGAAATCGCCTTTACTCTTCTTCGAAGAGAAAGTGAGGATGTTGAGTTCTTCCCCCAATTTCCATTGGAATGGATCAAGACAATATACGGACTCGCTCAAAGCGGCTTTCATCTGGAGACTGGGGATTTGGCTGAGCTAGAAATCGGTCAGGGACAAGCAAGCTTGAAGATTGGCCAGATCAAGATCCTGCAGAATCCGCAAGTATGGCAGATGATGAGTCGATTTGGTTCTCTCCTTCACGGTATGCCGTTGAATAGTGGCTGCTTCCAGTTTCCCAACGACATGCTTCCGTCGAATGCTCATCACGCCATTGCGTTGACGCACGAAGAGACAGCAGTAGCTAAACAGTTTGGAGTTACACGAGTTCTTGGACATCTTGGACTGTCAGTTCGCTGGTTTCCATATCCACCATGGGTCGATAGAGACCGAAGCGACACTGTGAATTTGGCAGATCAAGGAGGAAGTATTCGAATTGGAATGCCAATTCTTCGTTTGAACGGACTGAACGCATTGCTCGCACAGGACGACATTATCCTCACCATTCCCGCAGACGAACAGAAGAGGAAGACTTTCAAGGAGTACATTTTAGAACTGCCTATGTCTGCTGCTGTCGGACTAGATTCTTTCATGACTGAAGAAGCCGATAGTGGTCTTACCTGGAAAAGAGGTCAAAAAGATCCCATGGGCTATGCATCAAATAGGTATTGACTCTGCTCGACAGGGACTTATTCATCTTGCTGACGGTACGATGGAACAGCGGCGTAATGAAGAGCTTGAATCTGGGGTTCTTGATGTTTGCACCTCAGCAAGACAGTGACCGTTCTATAATGTGCGAGGATGGATATGGGAGTAAGTTCCTATTCGCTTTATTTGATGGTCATGTTAACAATCCGACTTTGCAGTACTCATTTGTGACGATACTTGGGCGAGGATTCGCGATGCAATCCAGGAGAGCCAAGAAATCATCATTCCCCTGGAAAATGACAAGCGGTTCATCTTGCAGTGGAAACAATCCGTCTTCCACAATCCCATCGACGGTGGTGATTACACAGCCTCCTGGAGAACATACAGATCTTCGGGCCCGCCAAGGCCACCATCAAACTCACACGTCAACATGAGTCAAGTGATATTTCTCGTACAGCCTCCAGTTGGTGCAATTGATAACCAGGAATTCATTAATTACATTCAAGAGATCCAGAAATCCATTGAGCAGCGAATTCCACTGCAGCCTCTACCACCACCTCAAGGGAGCGCTGATCCAGGGAGACAAGCAGTCGTCGAGATTGAACTTCCAAAATGTGAGGGATGGCTGAAGATGACTGCATACCCGAGCATGGATGATCTTGATATTCAAGGGATTATGGGTCAAATTGGGTCCCTGGTAGCTCCGGAGACCAGGGCGCCGCTCAAGGTCCTGCTGTATTTCAATTTATGGGGTTATGAAGGACCCATGGCGCAGTTTTCATGAAATATGACCTTGTCGGAGGCGGGCATCGAATTTAAATTGCAAGACAAGTTCAGGCTCAGGGAAAACTTGGTAGTTCTTGTTCAATGCAATGTGCATTTTCTCCACAGATCAGATGAGTGTCGATGTGCTAAATTAGCACCTATATGATACATATGGGCTCAATCTTTGAACTGAAGTAGATCCTATCCTTCAATGTGAAAGTACCCACCCGCTTGTAATATCCATATCTCGTCCGCATTTTCTTGAGAACCCAGCAACTAGTCGAAGAAAGAATCAACAGCGAAACTTGTTCTCCTGGAACGACCTCAGCAGGAGGTATTCTAGCACAGCACAACGGCAAATCCAAGAAACATTCCACATCAAAAGCTTCTGGCTCCTCCCGCTCGGTGACATTTTCGTCGCCGACTCCCTTAAACCCAAAAGTCTTCAAGATTACAAATGTTGCTATCTCTTCACCATCTTGTGTGGGCAACAGACTAGGATCTAGCGCGGAGGCGTCTGTCTGCTTGTACATTTCATACATCTGCAGGGATTTTGGACCGTCGCGATTTCTTGTCTCAATCCTGTGAACAGTGGCTTCCGCCATAGGAGAGTAAACTTTCAGAACCCCGTCCTTTACCCGTCCCCGGGGATCCAATTGACCCTCGGGTACGGCGTACACGTCAAGTATCCGTGCGATTGGTTTGGTTGTGAAGTTGCTCCAATGAAAATTAGTCTCTTCGAAGCGAATAGGAGATTCGATGGATGCCCACGACCATGTTGGCGCACGGTATCCGTTTGGACGGTAAGCCATGATCCGACCAGAGGGAGAATATGACCGGGAGAGAGGATACCAGTGGAGACTTTCGAGGAGAATTGATTTCCACAAACCAGCGAGATAGACATCCTTACGACCTGAGGTGATACCAGAAAGTGCTGGTAGACGATCATGCGGGTTGGTGATCTCAAGACAAGTATAACTCTCAATCAGGGCACGATAGGCCTCAAATTCGGCAGCTTTTCTAGGAATCGGGTTTGGCTTGGGAAGATCTCTACGTCTTTTCTGAAGTGCAGATTCTGGTAAGGTAAGATTGTGCTTCCCTTGCAAGACAGCGTGCGATTTCCGCCAGCGAGTCTCCCACTGGTGTGAGAAAGAGCGCTCAGTCCAGCCACTACACTCGCATGCTACGAATGATTTACACTCGAAGTAAAGCTCGCCTGATGCAAAGTGGACATTGCGGGAGCTGAGGATCTGCTCTTGAAATACCCAGGCCCTTTTCAACAGGGGCTCTTTGGGTTGGCGATTTTGATGCAGACCATGCGGTATTTTCAGTTTCGCCGCGAACTTTTTGACACATCCTTCCCGGTCACGTCCTTCTCGATGATATGGCAGCCAAAGCTTGGCGTCCTGCACTTGGCGGCCAGTTGAGTGTAAAGTCCAGGAATCTTGTGCTCGAGAAGAGAAACAGCCACCGGCTCCATCCGCGCTCCTGGACGCTGATATCGTAAGTTGAGCATCGGCAAACACTTGAGCCATCTTTGATGCGTGGTACTCCCAGTCATCGTGGCTATCCTGGAGAATGCACAGTGCATCTATCCAAATGTAGCGAAAACCGAGCTTCCATGCAATTGTTATGGAATCCTGGAAGGTTTTGGACAGTTCGTTCCAGGGGACGTTGTCCTGAAATTCTTCGATGTTCGTCGCGAGTAGTCTGACAATTGGTTTGGGTCCCCAGCAATGACTGAGAGCGACGTAAGGCGCAACTTTGCCATCGCTCACGATCAATTTTGCCCTCCGGTTGGATATTTCGAGGACGCGTCTAGGAAGCTCGGATTCTGGAGAGACTAGGCAATCTTTGTGTTCCTCAGAGCAAGTCTTTAGCCATTGCTGGATCTTTGTAATCGAGGCATGCGAGGCCGTTTCCATCACTCGACTTTCACCTTCGTCGACTGTCTGATCTCGCTTATTTCCTGGTGGTAATGGAACTCGCGGTACATGGCTTGCTATTCATTAATCAATACTTGATTTTCAACAATTTTTGAATGAGGTGGAACCTACACTCCTCTCCAAACGTCAAGTAAAAGTCTTCCCCAGTGTACTCATCGAACGACACTCGAACCGACTTTGTATCTGACAACAGACGCAATCTCTCATCCGGATTTTGTCGAACTCGAACTCTCGAGTTGTCATAGCTCGGAAATATCAAATCTGCAAAATGCCTGATGCTATTATACAGCACATCGCAGGTGCCGCAGCCTCTGTCTGCGGCGCTTTTGATTTCCGTCAATCGAAATCCCATTTCTCTCTCTCCGTGTCGAATGACAGCCCAGCAGTAATTGCACTTGGTACGCCAGAAGCTTGCATACGATGTCACCGTACTCTTGTCCGTGTTATCCTGTTTATCCCAATCTGGAGGCGGCGACGGAACACGATCACGGTCCTGTGGCCTTGGGGTGACGGCCATCGTTATCTTTGTTCCCCTAAATCCAGCGTCACGAATTAGCTGCATATGCTTCGTCCAAGATATCAGCTCCTCGGGTCCGGTAAATAGTCGATAGTCTGGACCATTTTCGGAAGGCATTCCAGGTACGTAGAAGATAGAGTTAGGCCCCTCTTGCCCTTCTTCCATGGCATTTCCAGTAAATGGATCTCTTTGCCTTCCATAGAGATCGGTGACTAGAGGCATACATTCAAACTCATATGTTGTCTCATCGATAGAGTCTTGGGTAGAAGACTGTTCCGCCATGGTTCAGGAATAGGGTTTCTGGTGCTCTTTTCGGCGGATTCGGCCTGGGAAGTGTTCAGAGTCTGATAGATACAGGGACAAAAAAGATTCCAGAACAGAGATATCAGACTTTGCTCCGTTTTCGTAGGTGTTACAATCCCCGGCCGCCACAAAGTTCAGGGACTAGGAATCCAAACTTCCACCATCGCACTTGGGTCTGGAACTTTCTTCGATGCCGAGTACAGAACTGTGATTTTGGTTCCACTCGCACCCTCCTTATCAAGTATCCTATTTGCCAGTGAGACGTAAGGCTGTCAATGATATCGTTGGATACTTGGAGATCGAGATTGAGATATGGAAAAAGGTTTGAGTGGCGTTCAGCCGTTCCACGCAACCTATGCCTTCTGTCGGAGATAAGGGTGCCAAAATCATGGGGGCTGAAAGACGAACCCAATCATCGCTGAATCCCACCCACCTTCGATACGCTAGAAGTGAGGAGCGATCTAGTCCAGATTTCAGCTCTCAGTCACATGCCAATCAGGAATAGGGTTACCTAGTCCACGATAATGTCTACGATATGGCATGCAGGCTCCAATATTGCGATTCAGGAATTATATGAAGGCCTCTCAGCGGGTGTCTTTGCTCAAATCTTGAAATTTAGGGAAGTGAAATCACCATGGCGAACCGCGGCCTCAGACTTCTTTCTTTAGGTTTGAAGCCTCGTATCTCTCGATTTTGTTCATGCTAATTATATAAAATAGATGGGGGTGGAACACGCGGCCTTTCTGTGCTGTACACCCTCCGAGAAATCATGAATGCTGTGGCTCCTGGAAATGGCGGTAGTCTTCGACCCTGTGAATATTTTGAGTTGATAGGAGGGACTGGATTGAATGGTTTAAGTGCTCTGATGTTCTCCAGATTCGTGCGTGGTGTGAAGTTGCTTAATAAAAGTGTTTGAACTCAAGGCTGATTGGCTTTGTAGTGTTACACAATTGACGAGGCCATCGATTTCTTTCACAATATTTCTAAGCAGCTGGATGATGTTGTAAGGTTTCGGGGGAAAGTACTGAAGGGAGAAGTAGAAAAAGACCTCCAAGATTGGGTGGAGTGCATGAGCGAGTACAACGACCCAGGTGAACAACTCGAAGCACTCAGGCAGGGCATCGTCCAGGACCGTTGGTCCGAACTCATCGAGAAGAACGTCTCAGACGGCTTGGATCGATACGAGTACATGGCGAATGGCAAATTTGACTTCAAGAGAATTCCTGGTCGAGTTGAAGCTGGGAGGTCCAAAGCGTATGTATAATGACCTTTCCTGACACAGGATAAGTCCTAACCATGCTCATGTCTAGATTCGTCATTTCATCAGAGTCACAGGGCTATGGAGGTAATGGTGGAGTCAGCGAGGATCGACAATACCATGTCCCTAATTTTCATCGGACGTACGAATGTGGGCATGGCAAGGCGACCTATACTCTGTACGCCATCGGGCTTGGAACTGTTGCTTGCCCAAATATCATGAAACCTGGCGTGATATTTCCCGATTTCCTTGCCACAGGAGCGCATTCCCAGCACAATCCAGTCCTCCTTGTTCTGGAAGAATGCCGGAAGCTTTGGCCTGGACTTCCTGTATCAACCATTACAAGGTCAGTACCATTAAATAAAATAGAATACTTCACACTAATAATTTGACAGTATCGGAAACGGAAAATTCGATCTTGAGAGGAGTTACCTCGAGCCAATCTTGAAAGAAACTGGTGGATCGTGTCTTCAAATCATCGAGAGAAACAAAGAGCAGCACGACCGCATTGAACAATTCATATTGCCATTTGATGACGAACTTCGAGGGGCATATTTTCGTTTTGACAGTCCCTACCCCAACACATTTTTCGAACATGCTCAAAAGGACAGGATACTGGGAGACATCAGATCTTGGACTGAAGCAGCTAAATCGGCCACCAAAATTGCAATGTTGTCTAAAATTCTGGAAGCGAATCACTTTCCAGACTCGCCTGAAGATATGATTGCTTTAGGATCATTGGCTTCACTTCTTCGGGCTCTTAATGTGTCTGGTTATTCCCAGGAAGCACTGGTTGTTAGTGATGTTTTAGCAAACTACATCATTTACGAGTCAGGAACAAAAGGTGATGGGTCATTTCGAAAGCTTTGCCTTGCCGCCAAAGTCGAAGCGTTCTCGAGCCAGATCCTGGGTAGACATAAAATCTACACCCGAGGATTGGGGGGTTCGGTCCCAGATGACATGCGCTCAGAAGCCGCTGTGTTGAACGGCCTTGGATCCTTCGGCGACGAGCTTCCAGGAGGGTACAGAAGACCCGGGCCACTTCAGACGATATATGACTATGTTTCTGCGACTTATTACTGTCTTACCTTGCTTCGAGAAAAGGATGCATCTCAGTTCGACCAGCCAACCTTTTCTATGCACTTTGAAGAACTTAGATTTATCTATGGCTTGCCAGAGACAACGAATTCGGCTATTGTGGAATTGGCGGAGGACTTCCTGCGACTTGCGACAGTGGCAGCTCTGTGTGATGCTGCCAACGGTCAACTGCTCCGAGGGGTCAAAAGTCTTGCATATCATGGGTCGTTCATTCGACATGTTCACCAGCTGCTGACTACGACCACCATCAACAAAAACAGTGATCTCATCATCGATCCAATCGCCACACTTATAGCCCTATCGATCGAGACTAACAACTGGTCACCTACCAGAGATGGAGCAATCTTAGCATTGCTAAAAGTAGGCTCTTCTGGAGATGACAACTGGAGCCTGGTGAATTTGGCGCTTGCGAGACTGCAAATGGAGAGTAATAGAGGACTTAGCACTCCGGACAGCAAGAACCTTGTCGCGAAATGTGCCGAGATCTTACATCTGCACTGTGAAGCCTGGCGGACTAAAGCAATGGACATGATTGTTACTTGCGCGGAGAAGGGTTGGTTTCCACTGCTGAAAAAAGTCCTCTGCTTGCAAGATCTGATGTCAGACGCTCGCATCAGCGAGAGCTCCGACTTCTCATTGCGAACAGAGATGGCGTTTCGCTCTACGGTCCAAACAGGCTATCCATTCGTTCTGAAGGCAATGCTCGAGTGTTTGGGTATTGATTTCTGTAAGCATCTCGTCAACCAGCCGGATGAGCATGGCCTCACATCAATGCATTTGGCTTGCAAGCACCGCGCTCCCCAGAAAGCATTCAGGCTACTTCATATTCTCCTTAGCGATGTCAACGTACAGAGCAACACCGGCCAAACACCCCTTGGTTACTGCTTCCCGGATCAAAAGGCACTCCCTTCACTGCATCAGAGTATGCTAGATCTGATATCGAAATTCTCTCTCCCGACTATCGCCCCGCTAGACATGCCAAAGGCTTATGGCGGTCATGGTAATGGCAAGTCTATCGATCCTCGCACAGGTGATTTTCGGGTTATCGTCAGCCACTTAGTAGGCAGGAATGCCGATATATCCCTTCAAGATCACAACGGTATGACTCCACTCCACATAGCCGCCAAACAAGGATGGGGTGATAATTTGGACGTCCCCTTCATGTACACTCATGGCGAAACAAGAAGCCAGCAAACACAGGCATTGACCGCCCGAGATCACGAAAATCGCACAATACTCGACTACTCACGGACGGCTGGAAATCGAGGCCCGATTCAGGGAAGAGAAGAGGTAGTTGTTGCGGAGATGACCAAGCGCAACATCCCCATTCCTCCAAAGGCAATGCATACAGTTCCCGTTCATGACATGTATCTTTCCATGCCCGTTGATCGACCAAGACTCCCAACTCCAGAACCTCCTCCCCGAAAGCCTCTGTACAGCCCTCCATCTACAGCTGAAACCCGTCCAGTGAGTACACCAAGTCCGCAGCCGAATGCTCTGCGCTTTCCACCTGCTCTGGTATACCGGGATCCGTCGATAGGGAGCAGCCAGAATCTGAAAACACCTTCTCCTCGACCAACGTTTCCGAATTCGCAGGTCTATCAAGATCCAAAAATTTCGCCTTCGGGCGAGGAAACTACCAGCTGCAAACCTCAATGATTTCTAGAACACATATGTGTTTTTCCTGGGCTACCACCAAAGCGATATCCAATTTCACCTGGTTCTCTTGTAGGCAACAAACAACAATCACAGATGTCAATCTAGCTAATGTCACATTACGTCGAGATTTGAAGGTGTTCATTGAAGTGTATTTTGTGAAAGGAATTAAATTGTTTTCGACTCAGGAGGTGGCAGGCAGATAGGGATGTTGTTTACCCCGCACTTAACCGAAAGCCCCTGAAACTTCGCGGGTTTTTAGCGAAGGTAGCGACGCCGACGACGCTGGGGAGCTGGTCTTGAAATTGTTAGAAAGGGCAAAAGTTTTTATCCCATTTATTCAGTGGACGGAACATGGAACTTTGTACTATCTGGGAAGAGAAATTTATTGGGTTCAGACAGCTTATAGTGGAGGGGACCAGTTTTTAAGCCGTTGAAAAAGAGTAAAGATGAATTGTTTAGCAGCACAAAGTGATGTCTGTTGTCCATGTTATATTTGAGGGAAGATACCAATCATCTGCTCTCCATAAATGCCTGATAGTAACCAGAAAAACTCCTGAGCAGAAAGTTATGCCTCCCATTCCACCCCACCCCC
>JAFJYG010000435.1:0-43781 GCA_017366145.1 Cadophora sp. M221
TTGGAGAGGTGTTATGGGGGAGTGTGGGGTTTGGGTTATGCTTACTTAGGGGTTTGTAGATATATGTGTGTGTGTATGAAGTGATGATGGATGGCATGATTAGCATTTGATTGTTTTAAGACTTTTCTTAATGCTCGAAATCACTACTGTATATTTGAATTAAAAGTAACATCTATAGGTAAAATAAAGACCTGAGTCATCCAAACCAAAACGCTCTCTCTCCCTTCAACACCAAGACTTCACTGCCACGAAAGTAATCCCGTACATCTCCTCTATCGAAGACTTCGATCGAGAAGGAAAGCTGCCAGAACGACGTCTGATGCCTATTTTAGTGTGGTGATTTTACCTTGGCTGGTAGTCTCCATTATATTGGCGTTGGCATGTTGATTTCTACACTAGTACAATAACTGAAGCGAGAACTCAAGTCAACTTCTGCTCACAACACAGGCAATAACTTTTTCACTTTATTAAAACAGTACATTCAATCAAATCACAATAATCACATCAATGAAATCCCATAGAAATGTTCATGTTCGTAGTTGTTCTCATTCATCGCTATCCATACCATGCTTGCGTGCTTGCGTTCTCGCCATGCATCTTTTTAAACCCGACCCTCCCGTCACCTAGCCACCTAACCACCCACCCATCCATCAATTCCCATCCAGCCCAGTCCAGCCTAGCCTTACCATAGCCTTCCAACCAGCCGGACCCATCACCTTAACCCAACCCCAGTCCTAGTCCCAGTCCCAGCCGTCCCTCTTTCTTACCACCGCCCTACATCCACATGAATGATAAAAATATCCCTTTCATCTCGGCCAGTTCATCCAAAAAGGCCGAATCAAAGTGGAAACAGGCCATGGTATACCCCTCCTCTCAACCCTCCCATTCCTCACCCCTCACCGACTCGCTCCAACCTCATCTCCTCGTCGAGAAGAATATGCAAGCCAACTCATCGCCCTTTCAAACGCAACGAAAGAAGCACACCAACACAGCAGACACCCACAGAGAACACAAAGGTCCAAAGTCAACCCACTAACCAAAAAAAAAAAAAAACACCAAGAACGCCAACCCATCCAGCCAGTCCAGCCTAGCCTATTGATATCCCAACCTTGCAAAGTAACCATATGTCATATAATTTCCTCCATCCCCTAAAAAAATGTCGTGGTACCAATCTGGTGCAAGAAGAAAGGAAGAAGTAAAAAAGTTGTGAGAAAGAAGTGGTCTGAGGATTTGTCTGCTCGGAGAAGGGTAATTTTGATGTTTTCCTCTTTTCGTCAAGTGAGTGTGGATTTCGCAGTCCGAGTCAACTATTACCACCCCGGAGAAATGTGTCTGTACATCTGAAGCAGATTAGAAGATAATTGGGTATCGTTCGGCGTGGTGGAGATGCAAGTGGTTCGAATCGATCGTATTGGAACGGGTGGAGGGGCCTTAGACCAAATGGTGGTCTTCAAGCTCAATTGTACTCGACATAAATGATAAGTTTGTCGTTTCGTTGAAGAGCAAAGTCCAAATCGTTGTTGCTCAGCAGGCCTGGTCGTTCCCCACTCGCCTCGTCCTTGTAGAAGAGCGCTATTTCCTCGCCTTGTGGGATCTTTAGTCTCTCGCGGATCTTCTCGTATAGTTGTTGGTATTGGATATCGGTTGGTACGCGAATTGCGATAAGATCGTCGCCGAAATAGATTTTGACTTTCATTGCCGAAGGTGCTTGGCCATTGAGTCCAGGGGATAGGGATTGGTTGGATGGTTGAGAAAGGGTTGACATCTGCCGAGGTTGGAGACCACCGTTTTGAGAAAGTGATGGTTGGCCGCGTTGATGAGCTGGTGCTGCCGAAAGACCTCCATATCCACCACCATTCAGATTACCTCGGGAAGATTGTCTAGAAGCACCATTGGTTGGTGAGTCGGTCGAGGACTGCTGAGAGCCTCCTGATAATCGGTACTCCTCATTCACAGCATTAGGGTCCATCTCGAAATCTCCTTCCCTTGGTGCAAAGAATTGCTTGACTAAAGTACACCTCGAAATGTATGGTGGTTGTGTAAGCAAGTTCTTGACATATGCATCCAAGTTGTGTTGTCTCCCTTCCGTAATCGCATCTGTGACATAGTTCACTGGTCCTGGCATATATGGGAGAGTTCTCTTCTGTTGTCCAGTATTCCCAGCTTCTGCGGGAAACTCTGTCAGGAGGGCAATCTGAAAGTCGTAAAAGTCCTCGTAATATCTCGATAATTCCCAATGCCTTCCATCTTCCAATGCTGCCTCGATAACAAACCAGTATTTGTCCTCTGCGAAACAGTACCTCGGGATCTTTGCGGATATTGGAGCGTATAATTGAGATGTGGATTTGGAAGCATAGACATTCTGCTGTGGATTTTGTTGCTGTTGGAAGGCTCTAGCCTGCTGAGACTGTCTCATCTGCTGCTGCTGCTGGGAATAATTAGCCTTACTCACATCCGTCAAGTCCATAAACTTACGTAGCCATTTTGCTGTTGACCCTGCTGCAGACTCATCCTGTCCATACTTTGTTCCAATCCTTGCTGCTGGGCCTGCTGTGAATTTGGAACTTCGAATTTCCCAAGAGTAATGCTCGAATTCTTATAATCCGCAGCCATCTTCTTCCACTCCTCAACCTTCGGTACACCCGCCCTCTGTACCGCCTCAGTTGCATCCGGGACCGCTTGGCCAGAACTCATGTCCCTTATCTCGATGAAAGATACCGGAATCAATCCAGGGCCTCCAAGTCTCCCGATGGGCTTCGCAACGAACCATTCCGGATTCGATTGAGCAATCACGATAATTGCCTCTCCAGCCTTTGCATCCAGTTCATCCGGCCGCTCCGCTGCAAAATCATACATCACAATCCCATACACCATCGCACCCGATCCTTTCCCCATGGTCTTTGATGATCGTGCAGTATCCGTTCCGACCAGAGTTCCCGAACCAGAAGTATCCGAATATCCAGAGTCGTGATCGGGTGCCCGCACAGCTTGTGGTGATTTCTCGGACTGCCCGCTATCCCTCTCAGTCTTTCCTAGAGCTTGGAAGAAGGCAACGGGGACCAGTCCTCGCGCGTCTGGAAGCGCCGGGTTGCAGGCCTCGTACCAATCCGTATCATTCTCCCGACCAATAACGTGAAAGAAGTCGCCTTTGGTGAATGAGAGTTCTTGACTGGTTTGAGCCTCATAGTCATATAATGCGCGGATTACCTGGTCGCAGAATACCCCGTTAGCATATTTACCCCTCTCTGTGTCGCGGAGTTGGGACACAAACCTTTTTGGGCGGCACTATCGCGATCGCAGACTTGGGAGTGATGGATATATGGTTGACCTTGTCCTTGTCATTCTTCAAACTCCTCCTGAGAGCCTGGAGGAAGATCATTGTTAGCCAGTGTGGTGAGTGGGTGGGAGAGGGGATCGCGACGGCGGGCAGCGCATTCCTCCTGGTGGGCTTCTAATCGATAGGAGATTGGAGAGATTGGGGTGACATGCCTTCATATTTGTTTGTGTTTGCTTTGCGTCGCTATAGTTCGGTCGCACACCACCAAAAGCAAGTCTCTCGTGTGAGTCCTAGTTTCTAGTCCTGTCCCCCTCTTCGCTCGTGTCCACAATCAACTCAGGGTGCGTCGGTTGGCTGTTGCAATTCGTCCACAGGCCGGCTGGATTGTTTGTTCTGCTGCTTGCTTTGCGCAACTCTTCTTCCGGCGATCTGAAAGTGAGGGTAAATACGATGACGATGACTGCAGAATCAATCCGCGGCGACGGACGAGGACGGAGAGAATGGGTCGAGACGGAAGTACACCTATTCGCGATAGTACTGTCGAGTGTCTGCAATCCCTCGGTCGTAGTGTTCAGTTGATGGAGGGTTGGGTTGAGTCGGGTTGTATCGAGAGAAGGGAGGGATTTGGTGAAGACAAGCAAGCAACCTGAAGGTGGGAAAGGGAAAGCCTGAGGAGAGGAGGAGGGACTGGGACTGGGCTGGGACTGGACCTGAGGAGGGAAGAGGGAGGGAGTTGCGAAAGGGGCTTAGCGGGAGCCCCTCAAAGAACGAATCGAATCCAAGCCTGGGCCAGCTCAAGGTCAAGGAAGGGCAAGGAAAGGTCAAGTCCAACAACCAGCGAACTGACTGCACAGACGTCGAGGAGAGGGAGGAGGAGGGGGCTGCTGAAAGGTAAGGATTCAGGAAGGGTTGGTAATATGCGATTGGTGAGTTGGAGATGTGTGCGAGTTAGTTGGGGAAGAATGGATAGATAGTAGCTGATAGTTGAGGATATCCAGTTGGGGATATCCAAGCGGAAGCGCAAAGATTTATTTGCCAGTGGAGTAGAGTACCGAGTAAAGCAGAACTACTGTGCCTAGAAAGGTACTGACAGACAGTAGTCGTCAATACTGTGACTCCCGACCTGCAAGTTCTCAGCCAACGGATTGACTGACTGCTGGCCTGGGGCTGGGGCTGGCCCGACCTGAGTTCTCGAGCAGCTTGCAAGGTCTTGGGCTGCGGTCTTGGGCTGCGTCAAGTGAGTGAGTGGTCGAGTCGCGATGCCCGAACGTTGAACGGCAGATGCAAGGGGAGGGAGGCAGGGAGGGAAAGAATCCACTATGGCGACTAATGGGAGTGAAAGGGAAGACTACGGAGGATTAATTCGAGTGGCGATAAGGACGATTAGTATACAGTAGTATATGTACAGTATACAGTACTATATCAAGCCAAGCCAGTTACTCCAGTTACTTCAGTAGTATCAATTAATTAACCATTCCTCCAGGGTAGGATAATGGTGCCAAGAGACATTTTCTTCTTTTGTACTTCTTTCATTCTTCTTCTTTGTAACAGCAGTTCCTTTTCCCATTCGGGTCTTTGTCCACGTTCTATCCGCGTCTCAGAGGGGTGTGCGTATGCCTGCATGCATGTATGTGTGAGGTTGGTTGTACTGTTGTACCTCTGTCTCCGTCCTCCGTTCTGAATTCAAATATCGCAAGCATCTCTCATGTCATGCTTGAATAGGATATGCGGATGAGATATCCGAATTGATGCGAGATATTAACTCTGATATTAGGGCTTGTATATCTTTAATATTGTATACTTTTCACATCTATCTATGAGTATTTTGCCCAAGTATGATTCAATTATTCCTTGATATATACCTACCTCCAGCCAGTGCTTTACAAAATCGATCACCAGATCTCTGAGTTGCCAATCAACAACACCCCCCTCGCTTCCCCTATCCCTATTCCCTCAAATGCCACCAACACCATCCTTACACAACACAACACAATCCCGAGAAGCTGCATCACATCACATCACCTCAACTCCATGCAGTCAGTCAATCACTCACTCAGTTCACCTGCATCCATAGCGTGCCTACTATACCTCCTCTGCAGGTCCTACTTCCCTCCCTATGGTTTGTTCCCATCTCATCCCATCTCCAACCCAACCAAATCCCCTCCTCCTCTTCGCTTCCACCCCACCCCACCACACCACACCTAACCATCCCACACCACCCAATCGAATCTCCCCTCAGGCTCGCAACCGCTCTCAGCCCCAACGGGCGGCAGTGCCGGCTTCAAGATAGGTCGGGCCTTGTCTTGCTTAACTTGCCTTGCCTTTGCCTTGCTTGACTTTGCCACTCACTACAGTACTAGCTAGGGCTGAACATCCTCAGCCCATCACCACCTATTCCTACTCGTCAGGTTCAAGAATTAACCTACAGAATTCGCCACTTTTCCCAGCGTCAATGCCTAATTAACGCAGTGAAGCGCGCCTAACCTGCCTAAGAGACAAAAAAACAAGCAGCTGCCAGAAAGACAACCCCTCCAGCCGCGGGAAAAGCACAATTTGACTTTCCAGCTGCTCCTAGTAAGCTCACGGTACTACCGGTACTGTACTGCTGCAGGAACACCCACTAAACAAACTGCACCAAATCGAATCTCAAATCTCAAATCTCAAGTCAAAAAGTCAAAGTAAAAACCTATCCCAAACACCCTTCTGTATATTTTACAACCAGCCCTCCTCACGGTACTCGAACGATTACCTACATACAAACAGTAAACTCCAGCAGCCCAGCCACGGGTTCAGAACCAGAACCGGAAAAGCACATCCCAGTCCATCTCCCCCTGACATGCACAGCACAGCAGCACATCAAGATTCAAGAAAAAATATATGCTTTTTACCAGGATGATACTTGGGCGGTGCTGAGACTTGAGACTCCCGGGACTGGGAACTCCTATCGGTAAGTAACGACAGACACGCACGCATGCACGCGGATGCTTCCGTGATGAGCTGAGGGGCTGATGGATGGACGGGGCTGTGGATGGTGGATTGGGGATCTGAAACTGAAACTTTTGAGGTCTGTCTTGAGGATGGCTGTGAAGATGGATGGCTGGATGATGATGGTTGGAATCATAGGTAAAGTAAGCAGGTAAATTATGAGGTTTTTTGTTAGATTCAGAAGCCAGTATAAGTTAACTTCTCCTGGATTCCCTTGATTAAGTGATGAAAGCAAACAAAGAAACAAGTACATAATATTATTTATTCGAGGCAAGCTAACCCACCCGCACATATTGATCTCCCAGGTCCGCAAGGTAGATCTAGAATTCTAGACCTCTCCCCTGCCTCAAGTCAAAAGCATCGTCACCTACGAATGATTTATAACACCATCGCCCCCTATACTTCTTACGCACTTTCTTTCCTTACTCCCTGCATATTTATCTACTCCCTTCCTTACCTTTGTTTAATTCCCGATTTCGATCTCGATCTAGATCTTCACATCATCATTCTTTTCTTCCTCCTCATTCCATCGTAAATTTACAACACATCACTCAACCCACCCCACCTCATCACCTAGCAAAAGTATCTACTTTACTGTAATCAATCCCATACACCAAAAAGCCCACCAGCATCCCCCCCCCCCTTCTGTCCACCCACCGATCAACCAATTATTAAATCCTCCGAACCCATCCTCCTTCCTTCCACAATCCAAGAATCCCAAACCTTCCAGAACCCTCCCCTCCAGCCTTCCACCCACAAGATTAAGTACCGAACAAACCCCACCCCACCACACCACAACCCGGCATCCTCACCATCCGACCCTTCGTCAGTAATGCAGATGACGCACTCCCCTCCTACAGTAACAAATCAAGCAACCCAGGAAGCTAATCCCTACTGTACAGTAGATTACTCGGGTAGGTGCGGTACTGTGGTATTTCATGCATAAAGCATTGATCCTATCCTATCGGATCTGATTTGATGGAATGGAGGCGGGGTGTGTGGAGGGAGGGGGTTGAAACACTCGCGAGATACTCGTACGGGAGGCGACATCCATATATGACGTTTATTGTATCTTCCATGTCCCGAGGTTTACTTATTCTCTTCAGTTCAGTTTAAGAGGGGGTGATTATAAGGGAGGTAAGGAGTAATAAACAATAAGATACAGTATGTACGGTGAGTAGATTTACCTATCTAAGGTAAGGAAGGGTGAGTGAGGAACAAGACATAAACCTATATTTCTTATCTTATCTTTTCTTCTCCTAACTACCATCCCTCCTATCTCCTTTTTATGTGCGCTTGTTTTGAATCACTTCTGGTGTGTGGTGGTTGATTGCGATTGGATGGTTTTGTCCTTCGGTTTTTTTGAAGCGGTGTTATCTTGCTGTTACAGTTTCTCGGGACGAGCCTTCTTTTTTTTCGTCGTCCTCGTCTACTCCATTTTTAGTTTTTTTTGAATTATTGTTTGTTTGTTAGTCGTACATGATTGGCTTTTACTCTTTCGTGTTCCTTGCTTATCTTGGCTTTCGCATGTGTTAGTCTGCAACAGCTGTGTTTTTGCTTATTGACTGTTACCGTGTACTTCTAGCTTTCCAGTAAGTATGATTGTAGACTGGTAGGAGTCTAATTTCTCTTCCTGTTTAGTGTTTATCTCGCTTTTCGCTTTTTTGGTGTGCTTTGTGAGTGAGTGAGTGGGTGTTCCTACCTTCGATTCACTACCAACCTCAAGAAGACGAACCAAAGTCGATTCGCCAGCACTGCCGTCTAAGAGACAACAGATAGTAGCTAACCTAACACTAGAAAAACTGCAAGATATGCACAGTGAATGCCCAACTTCACAACTGAATTGTCATGTCCACGCCTTAATTCCTCTTAGCCTGGAGTGGGACTTGAAATTAAACCTGGAGCTGCCTAAGTAGAGGGGTATAAATGTCCCGTCTCTCGAGCAGGAGTTAGGAGTATGCAATCCATGGATATTTCCAAGGAATGGCTCAGAAGAGCGATCGATGGGAGTCAACAACTACCAGTAAGTCTCCTATAAAAATATATATATATATATAATTCCCCCAAGACTGCAAGACCCAGGTGTGCGTTCTCCTCTCGATTCTTCCTCTTCCATAAAGAAAAAAATCAAATATTTTCTTCTCCACAGACCGCAAAACGAGATTTTTGTTGTCAGATTCTCTGCGTTTGTCAATTCTGACCAAACTTTTCACTTCTCTCCTACGTACAGCACAGTCTATATCTATATTGATTCTTCAAGCAAACCATCCCTTCTCTCACTTCTCAACCAAAATTTCCCACCTCCCAGGGGCCCTCAATGAGTACAATACAACGAAACACCCACATATTCCGGCTCTCCATCTGTATACTCCGCGTGATATCAAACAAGCCCTCGGTATGTCATGGACTGTTTATGTACTTGAGAACTTCTTGGATTGAACAAAGATGAGTGAATGGTTTACTAAAAGTTTTAATACTTCGAGTCCGAACTTCATATATTCACTCCTCCTCCTCCCTCTCCTCCTCCTCATCTACGTCCTATATATTCTCCCGATACATCCGCTTTCTCCACTAGAGCAAAAGCAATGCTCATATTTGTCAACCCAAATCTGTTGACTCCCTCCACGAGTTATCCTACCTCACAGGCTGCTGTACTTGTCGGAGCTCATAGATGAATCCTTTACAAGCTTGTAAAGGGTTACATCCTGTCTGGGATCTGGGTTTAATTTTATCTACTCTATGACATGCAGCATACAATATTTTTTGTTGTTATCTAGTGTCTTTTCATTGTCATTAACCCGTCGTAGTCTTATATTCTAGGCTTACTCTTCTCAATGCCGACCGAGAAAAATATTCCCAATCAGTCCTCTTTTTTCTTTTCTCCACAAATAAATGCTGTACAACTCTTCTTTAGTCAATGCGACTCTAAAACAGATTAACAAGAGTTTTGCCTTAGTAACTCTGAATTCTGCCCCCGACCTGGAATATTCTGCGTATGGCTATCAGAGAGCAGACAAGCTGTCCTTTTTAAGCTCGTATCGTTGCAATTGCAGCTCACTGGCAATCAATTATTCGCAAGTGTTATTCGCTCAACTCTATGCAAGATCATTTGGATATTCAGATCGACGTGGTTAGTCCCTTCCAATATATATATAGGTGTCCTGCGAACCAGTTTCCCTTCGTCACCGTCAAGACTTCATCAGAACTACTAATATTAGGGACCTGAACTTTTTATTTTGGTTCAGAATCAGGAGACGACATTCAACTAACGTGGTATTTTGAAGTCAAAAGTAGGCTTTCTTAGATTACACGCTCTCGGTCTCAGTCTCGGTCATCTCATCTCTCAATCGTCTCATTCCCAAGGTCTCTAGTTTTGTGTATCACTGCCAATTATCTGTCTTTTGTCAATTCTAATGAACATTCTGACCTCTATTTTTGCAAAAACCCTTTCCGGTAGAGACAGATCGGAAGAAGCATCTGCACCTACCTGAGAAAACAAGGGGGGTCCCTCTTCCTCCTCTAAGTCTGGGCTCCCCTCACTCCGAGGAGTCCTTTCTCCCCTCCAATGTCATGGCCTGCAAATCTGGCAATCTGGCAATCACTTTTGCCATGGCTTATACTATTTAAGTGATAGAATTTTAATGAATACAACTGGGAGTGAATCAGTTGATTATTTGACTGAAGTTCCCCAAAAGCCTGGTACGCTGCTTTACTCAATCTCGTATGATTAACACCACTATCGTATATTCAATTCCACCTTTCCACATTGTTATTGCGTAAATATGAGCAATTTCTAGCCCCGAAATCCCACGATTCGTTCGCAGCCAGTCTTGACTGGAATTTAGAACTGGTCGTGACACCGCCATTCTAGAATGGATTTCCTTTCCAGCCAAATCTCAAAAGCAAACATTACACAAACAACTCACCAACAGCAACACTCTCAAATCCAATACCAGCCCCACAAATTTCCTCTTAACTTCTCAAACCCGCTCTCTTTAACCCGCCACGAGCCCCCAAAAGCACACAGTCCCCCACGTGACGACGGCCCAAACACCTCAATCGAGCCCATCCTCACAATCTGACAGGCAGACCATCAAATTCCAGACCCAGGATTCAAAGCCACAAGCTACCGCTCTCCACAGAAAAGGTCGATTCTTTATTAATAATTAACAATTGCGCTGGTTTCGTTGGCCTGTTTCTGCTTTTCCCTTCTCGCCTATTGGTCCCGCAGTAAGTGAGAACGATTGAGCGGGTTTTCATATGCTGCCAAGCATTTTAAACCCCCACTGCCAAGAAGCGAGGGTCAACAATGCAACACCATGAGCACGTTTGATCTGATAAGAAGTTCAATCCGCGCCTTTATAATTCCTAGATCCCTTCCCTCGAAAGTCTTGCTGTTTATGTTGTTGTCATTGATTTCTACGCGTCAGTTTTGAGTTTGGAATTTGATACTGTACCTCGAAGTCGATTCCAGCCATGTATCTCACTACGCACCTCCTCCTGCTCTGGCACCTCGCCATGGGTGCATCAGCAGTCAAACATGGGATGGTCGGTATGGGAATCAACATGTACAAACCCCTGTGTGCATACGCCTGCCACGACTCCCTCGCATCTCTCTGGCTCAACTGCACCACTTTCTCAACACCAAGCGACGACATGGCGGGTATGGACATGAAGCTCCTCAAGCGTATGGACATGGGTGAAGAAGCCGAAGCGACAACATCCATGGAGTGTGTCGCCAGTAACATTCCGTGGCTACAGACTCTGGCCTATTGCTTGAAAGATCGTTGTGGTATCGACGGCGTTGGCGAGAAGAAGATCGTGAAAGCTTATTCGAAGCTTTCTATGTCGGATACAGCTGTTTACAGCGAGATGCTTCCTGCTGAGAACCCGACGACTGAGTTGGAAGCTGATGCTATGTGGTTGAACGAGACGAGTTTGGTGAACTATGATTTGTACTTCTCTAATAGGCAGACTCTGCAAGAGTTTGAGTATCAGGAAGACACGCATGTTCAGTTGTCGTAAGTTGGAGAGCTCTCCCCATATTCAGAGTTTACTAACATGATTCAGTGTCGCTATGATGGTCATCACAGTGGGAATTACTTTACTCGCAGGACTGTACATGAAATTCAGCTCAACAAGCCTTGGGAATCTCATCCCAGTTGGACTATCGAAATTCCTCTTACTCCCAGCACTCTTCAACGGAAAACACCAGACTCCCCTGGCAGGAAGTAAGTTCCCAGTGATAAATACCCCAGACACTCTCTAACGTATTCACAGACATCGGCTACGCCCCCTCGCGTCTTCTCTCCGTCATCATCTTCCTCTACGTCTTCCTCAATCTAATCTTCTCCGCCGTTCCATACAAATCCGTCTTCCCCCAAACATCTAGCGCCTGGTTCGCCGATTCTAAAACCGAGGTCTCAACCTACGTGACCAACCGCACAGGCGTCCTCTCTTTCGCTAACATTGCCCTCGCAATCCTCTTCGCAGGCCGCAACAACCCCCTCATCTGGCTCACTGGCCTCAGCCAAACAACATGCTTGACATTCCACCGCTGGGCCTCCCGCGTCGCTACCGTCCAAGCAGTCGTCCACTCCGTCATCTACACATATCTCGATTTCTGGGGTGGTGGATCTGCGAAATACTACGCCAATGTCAAACTTCCCTACTACTACTGGGGTATCATAGGCACTATCTTCCTCTGCCTGGCAATCACCTTCTCCATGCTCCCCATCCGCCGCTTCCAGTATGAGATCTTCCTTGTAACGCACATTATCATGGTCATCATTGCTCTCGTAGGATGCTGGTACCATGTCGTCCTCCGCTTCACCTACAACTGGGGCTACGAAATCTGGCTCTACCTCGCCTTCGCATTCTGGGGGTTTGAGCGCCTCTCCCGGATGGCCATCATTGTGTACCGCAACATGGTAGGCAGTATGGCAACACAAGCCGTGGCTGAACTTATGCCTGGCGGCACATTCATGAAGATCACCGTATTCCCTTCACAGTCATGGACTCCTAAGCCAGGTCAACACGCATTCTTATATTTCCCATCCACCGGTCGATTCTGGGAGAACCATCCCTTCTCCATCGCAGGTTGGGACACCGGATCCACAAGTACGGTCTCGAACTCAAAAGCGAGCCCAGAATCCAGCGTCACAACCAACAAAGACATCGAAAAAGACCTACAAATCTCCACCCAGCCACTAGACACTGACTCCACATCCTCTCAACCCCTGTCCCACACCCAGCCCCAAACACAAACCCAAATCTCAAACCCCTTCTCCAGACCCAGCGTAACCTTCCTCATCCGCCCCCTCAAAGGCCTCACATCCTCCATGCACCGCGACCTCTCTCTCACACCCACATCACAGACCCACCTCTCACTCACCCTCGAAGGACCCTACGGCCACTCCGCGAATCTCTCCCACGCCGACACCATCCTCTGCATCGGCGGCGGCATCGGCATCACAGCCTTACTCTCCTACATCCAGCTCTTCGTCGAGTCTCGCCGTTCCGCATCTTCAGCTATCAAGACCAGTAGATTAGTCCTCGCGTGGAGTTTCCGCGAGAGGGAATTCGCTGGTATCATCAGAGACATGTTACCCCATGACGCGAGGGCCTTGGGCGTTGAGTTCGTGTGGACTTGTACTGGTGCTGGAAAGGCAGCCGATGAGAGTATTGGTGAGGGTAGGCTGGATGTTCATTCTATCGTCAAGAATGAGTGTGGAGGTGTGAATCGCTTGGCTGTTCTGGTTTGTGCGCCTGGTGGGTTGGCGGATGGTGTTAGGAGGGCGGTGGTTGAGTTGCATGGTGAAGGGGGAACGAGGATTGATTTGCATGAAGATTCTTTTACTTGGTAGATTCCTTGCGTTTTGCCGTGGATGGCGATTGAGATAGAGAGGGATACGGATGATACCATTATGTAATTCAAAGTTTTGTTAATTATTTTCGACGGAATATGGTTGGCTTTGGACTCGTGAGACTGTTATTTTTGACTTTTCCGGGTCTGTTGACTTGTGCTTCGCTTATTCACCATGCAACACAACTCCGAAGATGGGATTTCTTCTGCAGCCTATATCTTGACCTATGTGCTCTATTCTAGCGGTATCACCTTTCCCACCAAGAGTACACCGGTATCTATGTCTCTGGCTCCTGGGGAGGAGCAATTTGATATATATATGTCCCAGCCGGTTACAAGCCTACTTTTGGAGTCCTGTCTTGCTTAACTCCTCGTACAGAGATGAAGCCCCTGAGTCTGCACTATGACTCAAAATCCTTAATTAACAACAGTAGTTTGAGAATTGACAGCAAATCCACCCCCAACAATAAAACCCCAACAAAACGCTGACAGAAATTTTCAACAGAATGAGGATGCACGCCCTTATGAAGAGAATTTCAATAATTTACAAGACCATCGATTTTGCTCCAACGATTTTGATCCCACATGCTAGGCAGAACGCGACTCGGACTTGTTCATCCACTCGTATCGAGTTCTTGTTTAGTTGTTGAGCCTTGCGTATTGAGAGTTCTTTTTATATGTGTTTGTCGTTCGGGTTCGTGGTTGGATTGAATCTATCCTTGACTATATTCAACACTCGTCGTACTACCTACCCATTGAATTCACAGCTACTTGTCAGCTGTCACATCACTTCTTCTATTGTAGAAGTCGTTGAGATTGATCTCCTGTCTTTATAAGTCACTGATTCTTAGCCTGAAAGGTGCAGAGAAATATGGGGCCAACGATGACAATAGCCATGAACAAGTACTAGGAAACACTATATTTCTTTCGGGCTTAACTTAAATACCGGAATGTCTGGTATTTGGAATTGTGTCTAAAATTCAATTGTTTAGGAATGCCTAGAATAGCCCAAAATCAAGGGTTATCGTCATTACATAGCTTATCACTACAGCTTTTAGCCCTATTCTCAATAGTAGCTTTCGATCAAACTTTCTCCCTCTCCCTGTCTGATTAATTTAGGACAGAGTTTAATTTTCTGTAAATTTTTAATCTTATTCACGTCTTCAAAGGCACGATCGTGTGTCTTCTCAAATAGTCAGGCAAATATCATGAATAGAAAACTGCTTCATGTCTCTCATCTCTGAGGATGACTTTTTTTTTGATGAGGACCTGCGCTAATATAGCTCCCTGAATAACCTCTCTTGGGTAAATTATAATTTTGAAGTTTGAAATAAAAAATTGAGGGACCGCGGGATATTGATTGTGCTGTAGCGCGGTCTACTGGAGTGGGGGCTCTTTATAAAAGCCACTCCTCAGGTGTTACCTCAACAGGCTGTACCGAAGAACAAAGACTACAGGCAAGCGAAAGAGTTAACATCGAACCTACTCTATTAGAATATGAAATTACTGATACTGAGGGTTGAGATGTCTCAAAGGTGACGTCGGGAAGGCTGACATGACATGCAAAATGAAATCATCTGCTTGTGAAAGAAACCTGCACCGATTCCTTGGATATGACAGCGAGACTTTGACCGACAACAAATATTGAAAGATTTCTTAAAATACCTGATCTACTTCCGCAGTGAGACTTATTTTTATTCCACTTTTTGTCTGACGTGCCATTCTGTTGATAAAGTTCCGTTTGTTTATTCTGACCCCGCTTCTCGCTTAGCTCATGCCTCAACGTGGTCTATAAAATACTGACACTTCCATGCAGGCTGCGCTTTTCTTCCGTGTAGGAAAGTTGCAGACGAAGGACAGAAAATAGGAGGTTGGCATTCTGGCATTTTGAAGCAAGACCAATCTACCGCCATAAATCGAGACTGTTGTCACATTCCAGCTTGGCTTCTGTTTGACAATAGAAAACAGTCATCGTCAGACGGAACACTTCATCTTGCTCAGGAACTCGGTATGTTTAGTTGGCATTTGTAAATTTTGTGTCAGATAGGATCACATGCTTTGAATAAATTAAATTGGCGATACTGTTCTTGCATACACAGAGTTATGCTCAGTTATACTGAATGCAAATTTTGACTGGTCGCTTGGGGTCAAAGAATGTTTTGAGTTATATATATGCTGTGAATTGTGTGAGAGACTCTATAACGAAGTAAGATCTTACCTTCGCTCTCTAAATGACGATATGTCACAAGATATCTATTATTCTAAAGTAACTTCCAGTCTTTCAATTCACTCCTCTCGGCCTGGTCCCTTTAAATAGCCCATGAAAAGTCTGGATAGAGTTCCATAACAAACCAGATATCGCATGGTCATGTCGTACTTGCCTGCTTGAGTAAAAGTTAACTCTCAAGAATTCCAATCCTTGAGTTCTATGTGAGGGGACACCTGAATGTACTTCACTTCACTTGAGTCTTTAGATAGACCTATGAGTTGGGTCTTAGTGTTAACACATTGTGCATTGAGCAACGGTATTTCTTTTTAAATGACAGTGGACATATGCTTGGCAGCGAGATTATTTAAAAGCCCTGCTCAATAACTGCAACACAGCACTGTTACCAATCTCCTGGTAGGGTCGTGGTAGAGGCAGCTCTAGCTGATGGTTCACTACGATCTGCAGATGTATTTCATACACGCTGGGCACCATGTCCTGGGCGGCTGGGTATGACTGACTTCGTGGTGCATCCGTTTCCTGCACGAATATTGGTTTCGCTACAGGGTCCGCTAAAATTATTATACTCCAGACATGCTATTTAACGATACCTCGAAGCTTGCGAGTTATACAATGCCGTTTTGATGAGAGACTGACCATGAGATTCTTTGCTTCGCTTATACCACTTGTCAAAATAATAGTCTTGCACAATCCTGCCGTGAGTTTGATGGGATCGAATTCAGTTTTTCCCTGGCAATGAAAACATATGGATCAAGACAATTGATGAACTATGAAATATGTTGTATACCCTGTGCGGTCATCGCCTTTGCCAACCTAACCTAAGTTTTGATGATATCAGCAGCTCTCAAAATTCCTCTCGCTGTCCTCCCAACCCAATCTTCAGCAACGGTAAAGTTGCCAGCCTCAACCGCCTCCGTAATCCCAGCATAAGTCACAGCCGCGTACCCCGTATCAAGTCCCGGCGATGTAACGACATGTCTGTAAAACTCTCTCGTCGGCAATCCACCCTGCGAGACAAACCCTCGTTGGAAATCACGATACTTGTGATTCACCACCTTGATGAGGTCGGCATCTTTGGTCAAGACTGCTTGCTGCTCGAGATCCTTGACTTCTTTAGCACGGCCCTGAAACACTTTAATTGCGTCTGCGAGCTCGGAGGTGTCGAGTTCCTGTCCTGATTCGGCGATCACGTCGAGGAGATCCTCGTGGTAGGCTTGCAACTCGACACCGTAGTTGGGAAGATCGAGGGGAAGCAATTCGTCATCTGCGAGGTGGTAAGCGAGAAGAGTCAAGAATTGACCCATGGTTGAGTGAAGGTGAAATCCTGGGTCGCCGAAGTTGGCCATCCAGTGATAAGTGTCGTAATTTGAGTGGTAGTGCCAGACTGGATCGGTGGGACCACCCCCAGAGCCAACATCAAGCTGTATCTCAATTAGACGAGACGAACCTAAGAGTTTTTGGTCACGTACCGAGCTGATTCCTCTGTGCAAGAATGCAGTGTAGTCACTTCCGCTTCCAAGAACTCCAACACTGCCCTCAGATGCCGCGTTCCAGGCATCGAACAGAGATATATTGAAGCCACCATCGTTCGGGTGAATCACTTTCTCGAATAATTCCAAAGCGATTGTGTGAAGTTCAGGAGTAGCAGATAGATCTGGTCGCGGTCCGGCAACGGCGACATCAATGTTCAAATAGGCAACAGCCGTCTCCGTGAGCCAATTGATGTATTCTTCGACCCATTCAGTGGAGCCAATGAGACCATATTCTTCAGCATCCCAGGAAGCTAGCACGCTTGAATCTGTCAGTAAATGGACCAAAAACGGGCAGCAAAACTTACATGTTTCTTCTTGGCTTCCATCCTGATCCAAGGAGTTTCCCGAAAGCTTTTGACAATTCGACCATGATTGCCGAGCCAGAATTAGGATCTCCCGCTCCTCCAATCATCCACGTATCTCGATGGTTACCAATCACAATAGTCTCATCGCTGTTTGTTCCATTTACCCATCCGATTGCATTCCAAATTGTTGTAATGTTTGACTCCATTAAGTTGTGTAGTGAGAGTGTAACCCCAGGAGCAGGGCCGGTGCTGTAAGTTGCATTCAAAGCTCCCACCCAGGCTGTTCTATTCACTTCCTTTCCAGGTGTTCCATGTCCATCAAGTGCTTGAAGTAACCGCTGAGCGGCGGAATACGAGATGGGAACTGACGGGATCTGGGGCATGACGTTCTCAGTTCCTGTGCGAGGAACTCCCGGTTTGGAAGGATATCCTGGGGTAGTGGGATCTCCCGGATTGGTAGATAGGAAAAGTACAGATCCTTTCTGAACAGCATTCGGATGCCTGGCTGGGCCGTCTTGATGGATTCAGTAATGCGACTTTCAATAAAAGAGGGATTGCATACCAGGATATGCTTCGTAACCATTGGCAACTGTGATTTCTCCATCTCCATCAGTGTCCGAGAAAATGACGGCACCAATCATTCCATGCGCTTCAGCATTCTTGACTTTCAGCCCACGAAAGGGACCTCCGTACTTTGCAAGGGCAATCTTGCCTTCAAGTTCGACGCCAAGCTCAGCCAAGCGGTCAAAGTCGACTTGTTGGCCACGTCTAGAAAGTGTTGTTAGAACAATTATTCCAGAGAACCAGAATATTGGTGGAACCTCACCCCACGTAAATATATTCAGCAGTGACATCTCCCGAAGCCGAGAAACCGTGGAAGGTGGGCTGATTGTCTGGTCGATTGGTAACATCATCCTCTGGTAGTTTGTCTTCGACAAGGCTGACCTCCTCAGTTGTACCATTTGGGTAGTTGACATGAAGCGAAGCCGAGACAGGATAATTCAAGTAAACCTCGTATTCATCCAGACGAGACTGGAAGCCGTACTCAGCCCACTTGTCAGCAGTCCATTGAGCAGCTGCTCGACCGAGTCCGGCAAGCTTGTTCTCGTGGGTGTAGTAGTATGACCATTGATCGATCGTGTTGTTGTCAAACGAATTGACGAGAATGGTCTCTCGATCAGTCAAAACCGGGGGAAACTCTGCCTGACGTCTAACATTTCTTTTCCGATGGGTGTGTGTCTGAGGCAGATTAAATTCTCGCAGGCAAGCAAATGTCAGTGTGACGAAGGAAAGTGAGAGTAGAAATCGATACATGGTAAACGAGACTGAAGGCCGAGCTTTCAAGCAGCAAACGGTGTATAGTAGATCCTCACAAAGAAAGTGTCATTCTTGTTGCTATATATAATTATCCGAAATCTGCGGATTTCGTAAATCCCAAGCAACAAATCTGCATGGCAGCCTAGCTTGAAGCACCAAGATGCAGTTTCCCATCAGAATGCCGTCATGCTCATGCCCAGAGTCTTGAGATCAGAGACCGCATGGCCAAGTTGAGCCGATGGTACCACCATTTTATACAGTCGGGTAAGACTGTAGTATTCCGACCTTCCTGTATTGTTTTAGATGCCAAGCAGTGACGGACGCTGGGGGAGAGGGATAAGGATAGTGGGGGCGGGGTAACAGCATCATGTGATGTTTTGCTGCCGTGACCAAGACGCTACTTGTTTTGGTCGAAATAATTGACGGAAGGTGGGTTAAAAACCTGTGTGCTAGCAAGCTACCACGACCCCGAAAGTTCCTCTCTTCAAATACATCTTAATCTAATACTAAATACTAAGTACGTTAAGAACTTATAATACGAGGCATTAACCTGCCTTGCTAAGGGGTGCCCTGGCCCCACCCCTTAGACTCCCTTCCCACCCCCATGTCGCCTTCGGCGAAGGGGTTGAAGAGAGCTCGTTAAATTAAAGTAAATAACCCGTAATACGCAACTCCTAGCTTACAATAATTAATATAAAAAGCCGTGCTTATATAATTTCACGTGATATCCGGGACCTAATTAAATGCTAGCGTCTGGGACCCCCCTAAAGGTAATATGTAAAATGCATACAAATTTTGGTGTACTTGCCTCGCGCCGAAGCGCTAAGCCCTCTCTTCAGTCGTACCTCCTTGCTTTCGGAAATCATTTTCAAACTTACTTCTACAAATTCAGGCTTCTTGGACGGGACGTTAATAGAGCATACTGCTCCCTTATTGTCTCTACCTTTCTATATTTATCAACACAGAATTATGACTGTGCCACAAAGTTCCTAAAATGTGATGCCTGTGCGATCGATCCATGCCTCTTGAAAGTAGAAGACGGTCTATCAATTGAACTCCAGTATGCGAATCAAAATCCTTGATTACATGTCCACTTTCTTCTTTTGGCCTGCAAACCTCCTCACTAAGAAACACTCCGTCAACCCACCAGTCACCAAAAGCTTCCCCTCAGTCCTGAACCCAAACCTCTGATAAAAGCTCTCAGCAAATTCATTCGCCTCAACGAAAACATCCAATCCCTCTTGATCTGCAATCTCACATGCCCTCCCCAGCAGAGCGGCACCCATGCCCTTGCCCTGCACTTCAGAATCAACCCCAAAATGATCCACACAGAAATGATCTTTACCCAGCATATATTTCTCTCTATAATCAATCATTGATTGTACCATCACGTCGTAGATCTCACGATCGACTTCTGCTGGAGGAGGGAAGGAACTCCAACGTCCGGCACCTCGCTCATTGGCCCCGTATTTGCGGATGGAGATGAGTCCCATCACGGTGTTTGATGATTCTGGGGACGATATCTTCAAGAGACGCGTTGCTGGATCGGGGGTATCGAGTGCGTATTTCTCTGACCACCAGGGTGCGATAGATGGTGGGAAGACTTTGCGGTGCCAGTCGCTCTTCCTGTGGAAGGCGCGCGCGTGGAGCGTGCCGATTGAGGGAAGATCCTCTGGCATAACTGTAGATACTTTGAATTCTGGTATGGGAGGCATCATGGTGGTGTACTTCCCCCTGACGATACCCAACTTGGAGTTTTGGATGATAGAACAGAATGGTTGTCCAAAGTTAGATCTCACCAAAAGTGGGATGAAGTAAGGTTGTTCCAAATTCCTCATTCGTGGTGGAGTGCTAATGTCGTCGCTAGTCATATTTTGATTCTCAAGCGTATGATTTACTGTCAAATATTTCGTGTTTTAGTGAGTAAACCCGAATCGAATACTAGCTAATAAATTCCTTAGAGACACTTCTTCAATAAAATTGTTTTTGCCTCGCGCGACTGTAAGGTATAACCGCTACACATATCAGTTCCTACGATACCCGTAGCTATGGCCGATTTGAACTCAAGTCTGCGTTCAAAGATGATTAAATTCTACTTTATTCTGAATTTGAAGCAGTCTTTACCATTTACTCTGCATGACTCACTCACCTCAGAAAGTTCATGTTTCAACATCCATCAAGTAGGTTTCCTTGATAAAAGCCTATTCTGTTCCCCGCCGTATCAGCAGTTCGACTGGTATCCTTCAAGCTTTAATTCTTTACAACTTCGCAGAGGAGGAATATAACATTTGGCCGTGACCTCATGAGAAAACTTCCGCGGCCTGAGCAATGCATTTAAGTTCCAGCTGTTGTCTGTTTTGCTTCATGCTTGATAAGCATCAAGGATGACTGGACAACCACCAAAAACTTTATGAACAAGCTTTCCTTCAAGCTTTCTGAAATTCACTCTCTAGTGGGCTAGTAAGATACTTTAGGATCTTTGAAACAACTCCCGCCCAGATAGCAGAGCATGTGTAAATTCAACCCAGTACTCCATCTCACAATCCATCGCTAAGTTCCCACCTCGACACATCCCATCGGATCTTCTTCGCATGTCTACCAGCTAACTTTGAAACATGAAATCCTCACTATACAGGATAATTCTTAGGAGTGTACTGTCCAGAAAACCAAAGAACATCCTTGTAGTCCCTGCACGAATGCACCACGCCCCTCCCAGTATCAGCCAGAAGCCCATTCGGCGCAGGTGTGACGGGCTCCAGCGTCGTGTCTGGCCTACACATGAGAGCCTGCCGAAGGAAATCAAAGCAGTGATCATAATGGTGCATCCTCCCTTCAGACTGTGTATCTGGGCTGTGGTCGTGATGGTCTTGGTGGGCGAGAGTTGTGTAGTGGCCATTGCGTATCATTTGCTGTTTGTGACATTATTAGTTATCTGAAATGAACAGGAAAATAGCTCGGTGCTCGTACCAGACAGTGCAATTGATGGAATACCGAAACTCCATATATCCACTCCCCATCCCTCATTTCCGTCGAAGGTAACCTGTATCTTTCTTTGTCCTCGTCTGAAACTGCGATGTAGCCTCCCTTCTCTTTGATTTGTTAGAAAATTCTAAGCATCTTGAGAGGTAGACATACTCGGAGTAAGATCTTTCCAAGCTTGGTCCGAGATCTCGGATTTGCTTTCATTGTAGGGCGATTCTGGGTTAAACAGGTTATGAATCTTGCGACCTACAACGAGTTTGTAGTGTCAGCGGAACATTTTGATAAGTACTAGACAACAGCGAAATTATGTTACCTTCGGGATAGAATGTATCAGGCCCCAGACGACCAGGTTCTTCCACCAGCAATGGTAGATCGCCGCCATGAAGTCGCAGCAAGAGAGCTACATTCCCCCAAATTGAAACAGATAGCGCCAAAAGTACCAAAATCCACCATTTTGTGCAGTTATGAGCTCGTTTTCCGTATATCGCCTGATTGTTATGGAGATGCTCGTCACTTGGAGACGAAATGACTGGGAGGCGATCATACTCAAACGCGGACTTTGAGAATGGAATTTTCATCTTTGTTGTTTCTGTTTATCAGCAGATGATTTTTTGGTGAGATGCGGTGTGTATCTTGGGGGAGTCGCTCTTTAGTACGGAGGTAGGACACATTCTCAACAAGCTTTGCTGTTTCCTGGGATTAGGGTTTATTCGTGGCACTCCCGAACCACCCCGCGCGAAGCATATGAGGATTTGCCTCTGCTACTTGTTTGAAATTAAAGTATCCCTCTTGAACTGTGACCACTGAAACAATTAGGAATTCACTCATCCTGCATCAACCCTGCACCCATGGCCAATAAGTAAGTTTATTTGTATACTTCGAGATAAGAAAAGTGAGTGATGTTTTGACTTCCACTCCCACAGAGGTGACGTAACCGAACTCTGAGTGAAAACAAACAGCGGAAAAAGGCTCTACCTTATTTATATGTAGGTCTCCGAAGGGGAATATATCGACAGATAGACGACAGCATATCAAGTTCTAGCGAGAAAATTTCCTGTCCCCTGACTGCGAGGAAGATTAGATGATGGATGTGAGTGATATCCTACTACTTAATGTCTCAGTACCAGAGCTTTGGCAAAAGATTTGAAGACATCAATAAACCCACGAGTATAGCCAGTTTTGTGACTGTCAAGTCTAGAACTACCATGATTTCACCGAAGTTATTACTTTTGGCTTCACCTTTTCCATAAAAGATTTTTAAATTTCGTTGTTCCCATTTGTCCGAAAATTTCTAGATTTTGGGCTGTCTGAAAACCATCTACAGTAGCCCTTCCATTTCCTCCACCGGACACTATCACAGCAAATTCCGCTCATCGCTTGAACTTTGTCTTGGAAGTCAAGTGTTTGGAGAGAAGTCGATATGTTTTCTTCTGCTTTTATGCCTCAACCCGACTGCGATTGGCAAGCAGGATCCCGCTAATTCACTTGACTGAACTGAGGACAACAATCACTCTGACCTCCTTGCCTTAGTCACCTAATATTCCTTGACAAGTTGCCCAGGATAGGGAGTATAAAATGCCCTTATATATTGGAGATTGCCAACGATAAGTCATAGCAGGAAAAGGGTGTCCCTTGTTTCAGAAAGAGAGTGAGTGGTGCGGTGTTAGACTAGACAATTCAAGGAAATGTGGCAGGAAGAATAAACATGGCAAAGCAGCACGTTCATCTGGTATATTATGCACAGCTCTTTGGACCGCTGCCCTCCAATTCCAAATGCAATGAATGAAAATACCCGGACCGTTCGTACTGTCAAAACTCCGACGATTGTCAAGTTAGAAGCTGTTGTTTGTATCTCTATTTTAACAGCACACACACCCGAATCTCGATTCATTTACATCTCTATGTCTAGAAACATATTTCTCATCATCTTTAGCATTTTATGTGCCGCTTCACTAATATACACAACAATCCAAACTTGCAATCAAGACATTTCCCCTAGTAATGTATGAGTGTAGGTAGGGCAGGTAGTATGCTTGCCTCTCAATCACTCAAGAAGTAATATATATAAAGTACCAACTTAAGACTCAGAGTGAATACAGCAGTAGTCTCACAGGTCGAGTGTATTTCATTTTTTATAATTGTGTAAAAGTTAACCAACAGAGGGAGGAGCGGCTAGCTAGGTCCGGTCTCAAAAAAGAATGAAGCATTTCCATTTCCGCGCCAGGAAACATTCACTCAAAGAATCCTCAGATACTGTATCTCTTGTAGTCATGTACATTCGCAAGATAAAACTATTGAATGTGAGTTACGTAGATTCATTGGTAGTATGCTTCGGATAGCTAGTTAGGTGTGGTATATAAGTACATCCATGAAGGATACTTTCAGAACCTCAGGGAACAATTCCACGAAAGGATCTCCAAAACGCGAATGGAATTTGTCCTAGTCAGAAGGTCAATGATGGATTGGAAATTTTTGATTCCCTGTAGCTTGGATCTGCAAAGAAGCACGAGTTGATGAAATGTAGGTCAATCGTTCCGCGATCCTCCCTTGAACCCAGCGCCGCTCTCAGCTCGCTCGCGAAGTCACCACTGTCAGCAGATTTCTTGCTGTCATTCCCACTGCAATAACAAAACTACTGAACACCAATAGCATACCATCTGGTTAAATTTCAAAGGCCCGTAACAAGGAAACTCGACGCCGATAAACCAGAAGCCCGACCAGTAATGCGCAACTGCTCCAAGTGTTCTCATAGTGTTCCAGCTTCATGTGTAGCCATCAAGCCGTTTGGTGATCCATGTGAGAGACGATTTCTCAGTTTCCAAGATAGATATTTATACTTATGACTTAAGACTGAGCGAAGATCTTTCGTGAGGCTGGGGATGATCTTCCCTTTCCTGGCCAGGGGTGGTGAATGACGAAATCCATCCAAACAACGACCAATACAGCCTGCTGAAACCTTTCCAATCTTCACTCTTGAGCAATAGAGTAAATTCCACGAACAGGAGAAGAAGGTATAAAACACAGCACAAGTGCAGGGACTGCAAAAGCCACCGCGGAACAATGGGGTATCACAACAGAAAATTCTTCTGTCACCACTTGCTGAACTAAATCGACGGAGGCAACATAGGCCCATGCATATGTATATCCTTCAATCCTACCGTCTGTTTAACCTCAGAGCATTGAATGTCTAGCCAGACAATGCCAAAAGCAGAAGTCTTGCGTTTCTTCAAGGGGGGAGTGGTGAATTGAGTAATCGACTGCCAAACTTCGAACTGTCGTCGAAGATTCAATCACCGTCATACTCTTGTTCTTAGAAGAAAGTCTTCATTAACAGCAATTTGCAATACCAGACAGGAGAAGCCACAGATGGGCTAAGAACCTATGGCCCTAAATCCAACCAAACTATTGAGGTCGAGGAGACGCGGGTATAGACATGCCGTACTGCTATTCTTCGCATCCCCAAAAAATGAAATGATTCATCTCTATCCTCGAGCAGTGACAATAATCGAGCTCATTACGGAGACTTATTTATATAGGGGTTTCTCTTCTTCAAGACATGCGAGAAATGGGGGAATAAGAGTTATTCAAGTCTCGAACGCCAAATTTCCGTGTTTACTCCCCCACCAACTGCTTGACTTGATGCAAAGGACAATGTCGAAACATAGCACCCTCATCTCCACGCAGCCACGCTCCTGCTTACAGATTATTCAAGTCCCGATAGCAGCTTGACTAGCTTTCAAAGCTCCGACGACGGTGAAAGCCAGGATGGGCGAGATGACGTAGGATATCTACTCAAATCAGCCTCCATCAAATTAAAGGTTTGTTTCCCTTGATTGAAACGTTTCTATTTCTGTTAAAAATGGGAGAAATTACCGTCAACAGCTTCGCGATCTTGTGCTCCTCAGCCTCATTCGCGTAGCTGACTTGCACCATGGTGATCAACTGTCTCTCATCAGCTCAACTCAAGCCCTCAGCCTCAGTCCCCACAATCAAAACACGAATCTTTACAACTAGAGAATAGTAGTCACCCACAAGAGAGAGAGAGAATACAAGAGACACATACCTTCATAGCCGGCGGTCCAGTAGGCATAAGCATCAACGTAAACCACAACATAGGATCATTCCCCAACCAATCCGTCTTCCTCGCCAACGCATAGATACTAGCAATACTCACAACCGGCCACACCACAAACCTAACCACAAGCACAAACAGCGTCGTCAAAACTGGTGTCCCTTCTCTCCCTCTCCCCCTTGCTCCTCCATCTACAGGACTCTTCCCCTTCATGCTCCCATATAAACTCACCCCCGCGACAACCACCGGCAAGGGGACAAACAAACCCCCCACATTCTTCAAACTAGCCGTCAGCCACGCGGTGAAAATCCCCCCGTCTTGTGTGTCTGCGAAGAAAGCTTGATGCAGGGAGGGCACGAGACCGATTATCGCGCCTAGGACGGCACCAATGAGGGGCGTGTTGATGAAATCCCAGAGGAAGAGGAGCCACCACCTCCAGCGGTCTGAGAGCGTTATCCAGCGCCGTTTGGAGATCACCGAGGGCCGTCGGTCGTAGGTCGTGCTGGGGTGCCGAGAGGCAATTACTTCTGGATCTGTGTCTGGGAATGGAGATGGTGAAGAGAGACGGTTGCGTGAAGGGAAGAATGATATAGGCGCTGCGGACTGACGACGAGATGTTGTTTGAGATGGCGGTGCAAGGAGTCCAGATTGTTCAGTTGGAGAAGCTGGTCTCTCCCTTTCGTCTACTCTTCCATTCCTCTCAGAACCATACTCATACTCATAGCCCCTCACCAACCCACCATCCTCCTCAGCCTCAACATCCTCATCCCGTTTCCCCTCCCCATCATCCTCCTCCTCAGGCGCATGTTCGGAATCAATCAACCTCGGCCCAACCGCAAAAGTCAAACAACTACTAACCGTAGCAAACACCAAAAAGTAACTCTTCGCCCTCTCAATCGCCTCCCTCGTCCCCTCCCCTTCCCCAACAAGCACGCCCAAAATTCCCGTCTCATCTAGACTCTGAATCAACAACAGCGGGTAGCTCGTCGTGTTGTTAAACATGATAGCAGCCGTGATCCAGTCCTGCATCCCAAACACATAATGCGCCGCCACGCCGATCAGGAAACTCACAAAGTGGCAGAGGAACGCCCAGAGGAGGATGAGCCCGTACCGGTGCGCTGAGCCGGCGTGGAGTTCTGATCCAATCTTCGTGAGGAGCAGGGCGGGGAGGAATACTTTTACGCAGATCTTGGAGATGGCCTTGCCGGTTGTGCTGGTGAGGAGGTTGAGGTGGGCGGAGAGCCCGCCGTAGAAGATTACCAGGAGGACGGAGAGGGAAGCTTGGATTGCTGCGAGGAAGGAGTTGAGGAGTCCAGCCGAGGCGGGGACCATTGTAAGTTTGGTTTGGATTGCTTTGAGGAGTTGGGATGTGAAATGTGAGAGAAAGGGAGGATTGAGATACAAGGAGCCTTATCTGTGAGCTGAAAGAATATGAGCTGGGGTAACAAGTAGATGGATGTCACAGTAAATGCCCCGCCCCCACGATAGCAAACCATGTTGGGTAATTGCGCCATTAGAACCAATGCAAGCCAGCCGGGAACAGCCATAGCATTCTCTGATTCGAGATCTAGTAGTAGCATTGAGCTGCACCCGCTTTAGATCAAGAGTTTCATCATCACCCCTTTCAAAGTTCTATTCAGTTATGCTCAACAGTCAGCTCAAACACTTCATAGATCAACGTTCTTTTTTATTATCCTTGCTCCATCATGAAGACTTATGTGCAGGGGAGGATCTGCGCGTATATACAATGCAAAGCATATGCTGACCCTCCAATGCAACGATCCCTCTAATCCTCGCTCAAGGGCACAGAGCCCACCGTATCCTGCAATGCAGTCATCCCACCACCAACTCCCGAAGCCAGAAGGTCGTCAAGAACAAAGCGGAAAGGGTATAACAAGCGTAACAATCGGTCGTAAAGTCGAAAAGAGAAAATTGGAAAGTGAGCCATGGTATTCATACACCCCCATGTCGTTACGACGCCGTCACATAGTGAGAGATAGGAAGAGATGAAGGATCCGTATTCCAATCCGTGACCCCAAGGTACAGCGATGATTGACGTGACCACACCCCTCATCTCTTCCACCTCAGGGCAATGGCACCAGGTATCGTGGTTGCTATACGATACCAATGGAAGGTGTAAAGAAAGAGGAAAGAGATCCAGGTGTGGAGCTACAGATATATAGCAAAGGGGTGGAAGTCGAAGAAGTGAAAAGTTAGATTTGGCCTTTGATGTCGACTTTAGCGAAGGCAGCACTGCGAGCGGTCTCGAATAAGGCGCCTGCCTTGCCGGTCAGGAATCGAAGCTCATCGTTCTTCTCTTCAAGAAGATGTTGGCCATTGTAGTCGCATATGAATTGTGCCGCATCGCCGTCTGATTCAAATCCAAGCTCCTCAGTGATGAATCTCAACTTGATATCTGGCTTGTAACTGTGAGCTGTTAGTGGAGGTCTTGCATCAGGGAATGGGGGAACATACGCTTTGCAAATATTTGACAGAGCAACCAGACGTTCACGGACGACGAACATATCCATGAGGTAGGCACCCATGTTGGGTGTGTCGAGGTAGAGTCTGAAAAATCTGTGGTAGTTTCCCAATGCTAAGGCCGATCGCACACCAAGTGCATGCTTGATAGCCTTTTCTTCCTTCTCTGCTGTGGTTAGATCCGCCAAAACGTCGTTCAACGCCGTGCGGTTAGATGTGTGAATGAAATACAAGATACGATACGCCTTGAACTCAACCGGGTTTCCTCCCAGATTCTGCGTGTAGAGAGCACGAAGCTGAGTTTGGCATTGATTATACTCACCAAGATCCCCCTTCTCTAGGGCGATCCGGGCATGGATTTCGTACACCGTGACTGTGAACTCGTTCTTGATACGTTGCACAGTAAGATCTTGTCGCATAGACTTGAACTGATCGCAGATGTAAGAATAGTTGCCCTCCTTCTTCCACTTCTTCTTCAATAGATCAAGGGTTTGTCTCAAGATGGGCTCAGGTCGGACTTGTGATGGGACGGGGGCTGATGTGAGGCGGAAGTATTGCTTCTCGAGGACTTGACACGTTCCAACAACCGGACCAGACGATGGTTCCGGAGAGGGGGATCGAGCGTAGGTTGATTTGTATCCGCCATCAAAACGACGAAGTCGTTTCTCCAGATTTTTCTGGGACTTACTTAATTTCTCCTCCTGGAATGGTTGCTGACGCTTGTCGGTGATGCGGTCCTCGATGCGGTTGTTAGTGCGCCAAGGAGGTATGGAATTGTCATCTCCACCGATCTCTTGGGACTTTCTCTTCTTCGACACAGATACAGCGTGGTTGGAGTTGGCATGGCCATTCATAGTACCAATCCGCATTTCTAGAGACTCCTTTGTCCATGCCATCGCCTTCGCCTGCGCTCGCTCCTGGTGTATCATCTGTTGGGGAAGAAGCAGGTTATCCCAGTCAGTGGTATCGAGGGTATTGTTATCGCTCGCAGCAGCAATGGTTTCCTTCAGCTTCTTCTCCATATCGTCTCTCGACACGTCTTCAAGTAGGTTATCGCTTTGGAAGGATCTCTGAACGTAGAGCCGAACGGGTCCGGGCCAGTCAATTTTCTTCTTCTCCGCAGGCGGAGCAGCCACTGGTCTTGGTTGGGGAGGAGGTTGGGTAATAGGCACATAATGGAGGGGAGTAGGAGCGAAGGTTTGGCGGACTTGGACGGGGTGGTAGGCTGGTGGAACTGCTTTCTTGTTAGAAGGCATGATTCGAGAAGTTGCTCTTGGTAGATATCCTGAGGGCGGGGGTGAGGATGATGTGGATGGAGACGGAGATGGAGATAGAAATGGAACCGTGGAGGTATAGGCATGGGGTGTGGAAAACGGCAGGATCTCACCTTGAGAGTAGCCATACTGGGCTTGCGTTCCTGGAGGTGGCGGGATAGGCGCCCATGGAGAATTCATCGTGGTGGACATTCAGGAATGTGGGTGGGAATGTAGCTGTGTTAGTGAGGCGATTGATAGGATCGCAGAGTTGGGGGATGTTGAGTTTCTTCTTCTTCTGGGGGTGTTTGCTGATGGTGGTGATGGTAGTTGTGTATGGAAGGGAGATGGATGGAGATGGAGATTTCGAGGAAGAAGGGTGATATTAGGTCAGTCGTGATTTTGAATATCGCCTAGAGGACTAGCGTGCGGAGATGTGCAGGGAAAGGCCGCAGCTGGTGATCGTCCACGCGTACTTTATGTCATTAACATTCACCTGCCTTGCCATGCCCTGCCCTTGGCTGATAAGCGGCCCTGCGCCCAGCCCAGCTGCATCACGATAACAGCACAGCACACCCCAGTCCAGGCAATCACTTGTGCCCCTCTCTGCTTCTCTCTTTGTATTCACTGCAAATGTCGACAATTTATATCCTCACGCGACCACTCCAAACAGACAGGCACAGTACTGCCTGGGCCGGATGTTTCTAAAACACATAGACCTCACTACTGCCTTGCGGCCGTCCTATCTCCCAGACGAGGTCTTACTGTTTGTGCAGGACAACATTGGGCTCTATGAGGGGTACGTTGACGCCGCTGTTCCAGATGGATGGTCCAGACGGGATGCTGCATAGAACTTTATAGAACCTCAAGCTAACATGGCTGGCTGGCTACTTGCAGGAAGTTCAAGATCCCAGACCATCAGAATGGCCAGGTCTATCTGACCTCCCATCGCATCTGCTATGTAGACAATGGAGATCCAAGAAAGAACTCTACAGCTATTGATCTGAAGGATGTGGAAAGATATGAGTTCTATGTATGTCTTTGTTGGCAGACAGTCTTCCGTTTGCTAATATATACAGGGTGGCTTCTTGAAATCCTCCCCAAAGATCACTCTTGTGCCCAAACCTATCAAACGATCCTCAATCCAAAACCGAGCAGTATCAACCCTCAATAACCCATCCAGGAGTGCAACTGCATCACCAGCTCGTACCGATAGTCCCTTTCATCTGCCAAATCCCGAACCCCCACCTGCCAGTACTGCGACTTGGATTTGTACAATATGCTCCTTTTCGAACCCAGTCCCTTCGAACTTCGATCCACGTACTGCAAATGAACGAACGCCTCTTGCCCCATGCCTAGCCTGTGGGATAAAACCAACTTTTGCGTTAGTGATGAAGGCAGCGATTTCGAGTGCTACGAACAGACCAGTAGCTTCTCCTGTGCCAGTCAGAGCTCCAATACCTCTCCGCGGTAGGACGGATGTACCTCGACCACAATCAGATGTATGGCCAGACAGCCCAACAAGTTCTGGTCAGGGCATGGTTTCTCAAACTGGGGTAGGGGCATCATTTCAATGTCCTAGATGCACATTTCTCAATCACCCATCACTGCTTTCTTGTGAGCTCTGTGGTGCTCCACTAATTTCACAGGACATCCCAACAGGACTTGATAAACCTGCCGTACGGTCAGAGTCCCCTGGTCCAATTCTCCAAAACCTACCCCTTCCAACCTCCGAGAATGGAGAGAACATTAAATTGTCTTTCCGTGCCGGAGGCGGGCCGATTTTCTATGAACGATTGAAGGGTTCAATGCAGCAAAGGAAATGGCTTCTTCAAGGTGCACCACCTGTTCCAACTGCTGCAGAGCAAACAACATCTGGCTCCGGGACATCTACGCCTACTGGAGAAAGAGTAAAGACTGTTGGAATCGCTGGGCTGGAGCAACGACGTCTGGACATGCGGAAGAACAACGAGCTTGTCATAGGTAATGCATTCGAGGATCTTGAAGCTTTAATGGCCTCAGCAAAGGAAATTGTCGCATTGGCAGAATCATTTTCTTCGAATGGAGGAGGTGCTGAAACAAACGCAGTTGCCAATGCCCTGGGCCTGGTGACCACAAAAGACATGCTTGGAGGAGGCAGCAATTCAGAATCCCTCTACATCTCCGAACTCTCCCGGAATCTCGCAGAGTTCCTCACCGATGATGCTCGAGGTGTGCTGCGCAAAGCAGGCGGTATCATCAGCTTGGTAGATCTTTGGGCAGTATTCAATCGAGCCCGTGGGGGAGTAGAACTGGTCAGTCCTCTCGACTTCGAGAAAGCCGCTCGTTTATGGGAGAAACTCCACCTCCCAGTTCGTCTCCGCGAATTCAAAAGTGGTGTTCTTGTCGTCCAATCCAGCGACAGGACAGACGAAAAGACAATCAGAACTCTACTCGCTTGGCTCGCCGATCTTCACGTTTTCCCACCCGACAAGAATCTATCTTGGGACTGGCAGGTTTTTGGCCGCGGAGTCACAGCTCAGGATGCCGCTGAACGATTTGGATGGAGTATCGGGGTCGCAGAAGAGGAACTAGAAATGGCAGAAGAGAAAGGTGTATTGTGCAGGGAAGAAGGCATTGAGGGCTTGAAGTTCTGGGAGAACTGGATTGACGAAAACAAGTGTCCTGATCGGAGCTCTACAGTCTCGGTGATATGATTGGACGCCTCCAAACAACCATCCGGAAGCCATCCGGTATGCAGGAGGAAAGTAGCAGCATCATGGGAGGCAAATCGCGATGACTTCCAGTCACGAGAAGAATCAATGGAATGACAGCCAAGCGAAAGCAGCTTCTCTCTCTCCGTCGCTCGCGCCTATCACCTCCCTCCACGTCTGCGAAGCAGGCACGCGTGACATACGGGTACATCTCTTTGAACTTTGTGCTATCTACTTTATCATTTATATGATTTCCCCTCATTTCGACCTTGTACGTTTCCTTCTTCCTCTCCTCTCTTTCCTTCTTCTGTTCTCCTCCGGCTCTCCTCTCCTTGACTCCTCTGCCCTCCTCAAAGTCACCAAATGCCATAATGTATCCAAACGACCTCCAACTCCAAGCTCTCGCCTCCTCCCCATCCACCAACAGACACGCCAAACACCCCAAGCGGGGACCAATTGAACTCATCTTCTACACACCAGCAACCACCGAACTAGAGCGGAAATCCAAGAAGATGTCCAATCCCCGCAAAGCCCTCGCCGTCCCAAACGAGTTCTGGATCTGCTGCTGCTCCTATACGCCCGGGCAGCAATTGTCCGTAAGTTCACATCTGCTTTATGTTTAGGTGCAAGTACAAGTGCAAGTCCCGATTCTGAATTTCATCTTCTCGCAATCAATGGGTGATCTGAAAGTCGAGGGGAAGAGTACAAAACGGAACCCCACGGGTCGGGACGACGAGGTCACGATATATGTCCTAACGACGAGAGAAATCATGATGCTGATAGATGGACTTTTCGCGGAGGTAGTGCGGAACGATGAACAGCCACGATAAAACGAGTTGTGCCAAGTGCGAGCATGAGAAGTGTACCGGTTGTACTGAGTGGCGCAAGCAGGTGTGACGGCTATGAGGATCTGCAAGCTGCGCGAGATTGTTTTCTGGGTGGATGGGAGGAGTTGGGAGGAGATGGGATGAGATTGTGATGCCGCTTAGATCTGTTGGGAGGCTGGCACTGAAGGCTTGTTGGATTTTTTTTTTTGCGAGTTTTGGGAGTATTGTGGGGAATGAATGGAAGGATTGGATCGGGATCGGAGTCTAGCATTGGTGCTTTTGATTCCCTTCCTATTGAATCTTTTGGGTGTGCTCCTCTTTTTTTCCCCTTTTTTTTTGTTGAGTGTGGTTGAGTGGATGGATGGAGCGTATGGTCGCACAAAGGGGCAGATCTTGCCTCTTATTTCTAGGATACGGCGAAGAACATGATACGTTAGGCCTTGTCACATATCCAGAGGGCTGGTTGTGGTAAGTGGTTTTAAACCAGAGGAAACGAAATACTGGAAGGACAATCACGCATGTATGTTATGCAGGTGTATTTTATCAATTCGTTGGAGGCAACGTTTGCTAGCCACAGGATATCGAAATTGACAAGGAAAATATCAAAATTGCTATCAAAATCCATCCCTTGGAGTCCTTTTCGCTTCCGGAAATAAGGGGAATGAGAGGTTGAGAAATTGAAAAAGGGGTGTGGTGTGACTGAAGGGACTTTCTTTCGTTTAAATAGTTACCAGGCAGGATATGGTATACCCAAAATCCTCATCTGCTCTGCCTCATTCCATCCTTTTTTTCCGTCCCAATACAATGCAAAATACCAATATCACAGGATAAGATCTCCCTCTCGCTTGTTACATCCAATCAATCTCATGACGCTATCTCTTTGTGTTTCACAGCAAAATTAGGGAACGGGAAGCTGCTTGTCTCTTGTACTTGTACGCTGGCAGCCAGCCGATCTTATCTGGGCCGAGGTAAGATTACTGTTTGAAAAATTTGTTCAGATCTGTGAGACGTTTCTGGGCCGTGGGATCTGTGTTGAAGCAATTGGGGTGAAAGATAAAGGACCATTGAGGAGGCAAAAGGATGGAGGGGGAGGGGTACTATGGCCAAAACCCCCGAGCTTAAGCGATTGCCAAGCCTAAATAGGTGCGCGAAAAGCAGTGGAGTAAACAAGCCAACATTCGAAGCCTCAAAGCAGTTCACAACTTAACGAAGAAGAGGGCGACGATGTGAGTTTTTTTGATAGTCATTAATCTACATACAAACAAGTCTCTTCTCTCATTGTGCTGCCTTTAACTAGCCCCCCACATTCAATCAAAAGATTGAACTCAAAGAACCCCCATCCAACCACCACCAATCCTGTGCAGTTCCCACCTCAGATGAATCAACAACCATTCAAAATCTAAGCTGGAAAGACGTATGATGCTTAGCAACATGCTCCTTCAGATCCGCCTCCACCTTGAACACCATACCGCGACAGTCGTCAAAGGCGCACTTGAACAGGTGGGTCTTGTCGATGTGCTTGATGAGCGGGATGGCATTGTTGAATTTAGCGTAGCAGAATGGACACTTGTAGCCGTGGTAGTTGGCGACGTGGGTGTTGAGTTCGTCCATGGTTGAGAATTCCATGTTCGAGCACATGGTGCAGGGGATCTTCTGCGAGCTGGAATCGACGGTGGTGAGGTCGATCAGATCAACTTCGGAGTCTGAACCGGTTGCAATGCAGGATATAGCACTCTCGACGTGGTGCAGACCCACATGCTTGTCCAGGGCAGCTTGTGTAATGAAGAGGACATCACGACAAGACTTGCAAGACAACATTTGCTGCTCCTCTGGAATGGTATACAGCTGTTTGCCAAAACCTTCTTGATCCGGGTAAGCCAGATCACCACAGAGACCGCATGCAATGGCCGAGATATCATCGTGGACGAGAGCGGCGTGTCTGGCCTTTGCACCTTCGCTCAGGAAAGTTGTACCGGGGCAGCTATCGCACGTCAAGAGTGGCTGCTTCTGGTGCATGGCGATCAAATGCTTGTCAAATGACTCCTTGTTGACGAGATCCAAACCGTTGCAGAGGCAACAGGTCCACTTGGGTCGATCGTCGTGGTATTGTCGGTTGTGTGTGGACAAGGCTTCCTGGTTGAGAAAGATGCAATCCTTGCATGAATCGCAGGTCAACTCTGGCTTTGTCTCATGTGTAGACGAAACGTGAATCTTGAGAGCAGTCTGAGAGATGAAGACCGCACCAGGGCAGAGATCACACTTCAATCCACCCTCCTTCTCATAGGCCGCAGCCACATGATCAGAAACATGAGCTTCGAGACCCGTCTGGTCTAGGAAGATGGCGCCAACGCAGCGATCACAACGGTTAGGGCTCTCCTTGTGAGCAGAATAAACATGGCTCTCCAATCTTTCAACGCTCTCGAAAGCTGCCTTGCATTCACTGCATTGGTACATGTGGGTCGATAGGACATGCAACAGGAACTCGGTCCTAGTCTCGAAAGTCTCTTCACAGTTTGGGCAGGGTGAACCATGGATTGTTACTTGGTGAGCCAACACTTGGAAGGAGGTTTCGAAAGACTCGGGGCAGGTGTTGCATTCGAATCCGTGACGAGTGGCCTTGTGTACCTCCAGATTGCTGCTAGACTTGAAATCCTTTTCACATTTACCGCAGGGGAAAGAATGATACTTGGCATTGTGATGCTCCAACTCCTCGTTGTAATAGTGACACACGCCGCATTTGATGCAAGGGAAGTCATGTCTCGTAGCCTTTGAATACATAGCAAAATCAAGACCACAGACATCGCACGTGTTGATGTGCTTGGCTTTGTTGTGAGTGAAAAGCTCATTTTGGGTCTGGAATTCCAAACCACATGGGGAGCATTTCAAGGGGTGCCTCTTGGCTTTATGCTTTCGGAGCTCCTCTTCGCCCGGTAGAACCTTACTACAAACGGCACACGGGTGTCGGTGCAATTCGGTCTTGTGCTCGTTCAGGGATGTCTCGTTGTCAAACTTCTCATTGCACCAATTGCAGCGGCAAGAATGCGTGTCGGAGACGTGCTTGTCATGCAGTTCCTGAGTTGCGCATACCTTGTTGCATGTCTCGCATACAAAGTGGGCATCAGAGTAGTGCTTGTTGCGAGCAGCATCAGTCTTGAATCTTAACCGACATTGTTGACATTTCAACGGGTGGGCTTCAGAGGTCTGATGTGCTGCCAATGCCTCCTTAGACTGAAAAGTCCGACCAGTGCACTCGTCGCATGAGTGAGTATGCTTGGTTTTAATATGGAGTTGGAGTCCTTGGTCTGTAGCAAATCTCGTTGAACAGCGGCCGCAGAGCTTACTGTGCTTGGAGTGGTTGTGTTGGTGCCAGTTGTTCTCAGTGGAGAAGCCTTGGTTGCACTCTATACAGAAGAAGCAATGAACTTCTCGATTGTGGTTTACCAACTCTTCAACGGAGGGCAATTCAATGACGCAGATGAAGCAGCTTTTCTTGTGCTTTGCTTTGATATGCTCGGCAAGTTCCTTGATGGTTTTGTGAAGCAAGTCGCAGTGCTGGCAACAAAGAGCTTGATTGTGGCGCTTGGCGGTACAGTGAGACTTGATGGCTTCAAGAGAGGCGAATTTGCTATCGCAGTCCCAGCAATAATACTTCGTCATATTGAAGATCTATGTACTGGTGAAGGTTAGTATACAAAGCTCACGACCAGGGAGAGAGCTCAAGTTACCTTCAAAGCAAAATTTGCGGGCCAGGTACAATCTCCAAGTGAACACGGACCAACAAGGACAAAGATGTCTCGAGGAATCAGTGGAGGTTACCTCTTCTTCGAAGATGAAGTCTTGGAAGGTCTAATTGCAGGCGATCTGACGAGACCGGTAGATGATCGCTGCTCCGACGCATCAAGACGAGGTGATCAACCCTGGCTGGTTGAGATATTTCAGTCTGAGGGTTGACTGTAAATTCGAGTGTGGTGAGTAGCAACCTAAAGTGTGCGAGAACAATGAGGTTGGTGAAAGAGTAGCGGTGAATGGTTTTCACGGAGTCGTGAAAGCGAACTCGAATGTCAACAACGTCAGGTTTTCTTTCCCCTGAGAGAAAGTAAACAAACGATCAAAAGACGCGAGCACTCCTGAGAGTCTGCAAGAAACAATGTTCAACAGCCTCGAAGGTGTAGTGATTGGCCGGTGTGAGGGAGAAGAGTATTTTGGGAGGTTACTCGAGGGTAGAACGACGCGGTTGAAATAAATATGGTTGATGTTGTGGGAGGTAGCCGGGGAGCGTGCCGCTAGCTCCCCTTCTGGACAAATCTTTTCCCTTCTAATATTCTGGTGAAGTATGATGGTAAGCGAGAATACCTGGACGTTGCCTTTCTTTGTTTTAAGTGTTCTAAAATAAAGTTAGGATATGTTTTTAGGTGCCTTAAAATACTAAAGAGGAAGATTGGGCATTGGGTGCTGGGTGGCCAAGTGCTAACTCTTCTTCAGTTTCAATGTCTTCAGACATATATAGGACATGTGCCTGGATGACTTGAAAAAGCAGGGAGGAAGATTGAACATTAAGTGCTGGGTGCTGGGTGCTGGTTTTTAATCCTCCTTAATTTCAAATATCCCAAATCAAACGCAGGACTTTTGCTTGGGTACTTCCAAAACAGAGTGGAAAACAACTCAATTTGAAGGTGCCAAACACCCTCCAACCTTCCTGGGCATCAACTATTTGTTCGGTCTAATTTGTCTGTTTGGTTTTTCTTTCCCTCTCCCACAGGGATGTAGTTCAATACCTTCTTCACGAAGCCTATCACAAAAAGAATCCCACCACATTGGATTTTCCTGGTCATGCCAGCACTCTGGGCATTTTAACAACATGGGACAACAGGGATTCGTTGTGAAGTACGAAACAAATCGAGAACATGAAGTCAGAAAGGCGTGAAATTACGTCTATCTAACCAGATTTCTTTTTAGCATGGAGAATGTCGACGATGAAGGATAGGAGGTAGGTATGCTTACCCGCTTGGGCAAACTCAGCTTTCATTATCCACCTCCTGCTTTTGCACCAGAATTCCAGCCCATTGAGTTTGGCGAGGAACATGACAGTATGAAAGGGAGCGGGAAGTATTCATGTTGATTCGTCATTATTGTTATCTAATTTTTGCTGTGTTCAGATTATCCCAGAGCCTATCCAGTAAAGTCTGCCTTTCTCCAAACAAGAAAATGCTCGCTCACCTCCAGCCTCATCCTGGACCAACACCACCTAATCAAACAACCCATTCTGATTCCTCGTAACCGGAACCCCAACAACCCTCTCCCCACCAGGGAACGTAGCCTCATACTCCAACGCCAACCTAACACCTTGCCCAGGGTTCAACTTGACATTCCAAATGACCTCTCCGCCCTTCTTCGTCGTCGCAACAGCACTTCCCCACTTCCCATTCTGCCCAACATCCTTCCCATCAGCGCCGTACACGCTGGCGCGCACATCCTTTGCCGTACCACCTGTCTTGACGCTCGCGACGGCGGAAGTTGTGAAGGCGCTCTGTCCAGTTCGGATAGCTTCTCCGCCGACCTTCAGACCGCGCGGGTTAGCGATCTCGATCTTCAGGCGTTCGTCCTCAGAGACGGGGACTTGGTCGATGACTGTTAGTTCGATAGGAGCGTTGTGCTTAGTGTTGGTGATGATGACGGTGCGGGTGAATACGTTGCTGTCCTCTTTACTGAAGATGCCAGTTTGGCTGCGACGGACGGTTGGTTTGGGGTAGGCGATGTTGATGGCTGGATCGACACCGAGAGGGAGGGAGAAGGATTCTCCAGCAGAGCAGCGAGGGAATGATGCTTGTCCCAGGAAAGATCCGTCTAATGTCAATCCCAGCGGTCCCTTCAACAAGGTTATCTTCGAAGCGTTTCGGAGACGGGCTTTGAGGAAAGCGACTTGTCTGAGCTTGCCGACCACAATGTGGGAGAATACGATGTTCTTGAAGTCGATCTTGGCAATCTTGTGCTTGATGGTCGAGTTGTTGGGATGTAAAGTCTTGGTGCCAGGGACATCATATGTGGTAGTCATACCAGTCTCTTCCCAAGCGCCTTCTTCGAATGTAAGGGACTTTGGAGCTGCTGTTCCATCGGCAAATGCATCAAAGCCCATCTCTTCGTCATCTTCAGACTCCTCCTCGTCCACCTCAGTGTCACGGAGATAACGATTTCCTCCACCCCTTCTAAAACTCTCCTCCGAATGATCAACTGTACGATGTCGAGCAGATCCGCCCACGTTCCCAAAAGAAGCAGCGGCAGGAGCAGGTGGCATGGCAGAGGAACCAAACATCTGCGGCGCAATGTTGCTGGTACGACTGTAGACATTCTGGGCCTGGACAAGACGTGCGGATTTCTTCTTGGCTTCAGCCTGGTTCTGCTGTGCAAGCCAGGCATCTCTCGAGGAGTCATCTCGTCCGAATAGCTCCCACCGAGGTTTTTGGTTTTGATCACCCTTGGTCTGGCTCCATTCCTTCTGCTTGGCTTGAAGCTCGTATTGGCTGAATAGAGAACTATCTGCGTTCCGAGCACCTTTCTCGAGGCGGACGTGCCAAGGTAGAAGGGTTGGGATACTCTCGCTGAGACCACTGAATGTTGTCTGGGAGGTTGAAAGGATCATCTTGGCATCGCGCCAGGTCTCAGATGTGGTGTTCTTGAGTTCCGCACCATACTCCAGCAGGCCAGTGCACTTGACAGTGTTGAGACTGAGATCATATCGTGGAGCCCAAGAAGCACCGTGGGTGATATACGACAAGGACAAAGAGATCTCCCCGTTTTTGAGTGGTGCATTTGACGCCTCATGGAATTCGGAAGTGGCGAGATTGACAATTGTATCGCCATCAATCGAACTTCTCCGAGACGAAGCAGGCGTCAAGCTGGAAGGCTCCAAGTTGATGGTGATGCAATACACCTTCTTCGGCCAGAACGACTCCCTCTCCGCCTTGATTCTCTTCTTCTCTTTGGCAATCTCAGCCTTCTTCCTCAACTTCTTCTCTCTCTCCTTCGCCTTTTCCTTCTCAACCTTCTCATTGGCCTTCACAAGCGCCTTAGCCAATTTCATCTTCTCCTTCTCCGTCTTGCGAATTTCCTCCCTGACGTCCTCCACCGCACAAGTAGCAGCTTCATGGTCCTGGTAGATCTTCTTCCGCTCTGTCTGATATGCTGAGATGAGCTTATCGAGATCACTTGGGGCAGGACGTTCTTTTTCAACACTCTTGCCGAAGTTGTCGCAGATCTTCAACCGGTTGGCAGCGGAATTAATCTTCTCCTGCTCATCTAGAAGTTGGACGTGCAATTTCTTCATCCGAACATTGATGCTCTTCATCTCATCAACCTCGGCATCCGAATCGTCCGACTCGGACTCATCCTCATCTTCAGAGTCAGAGGGGTAGACATCCTCGTAGACTTCACGATTGGGTAGAAGGTCGACGGTTACATCTGTGATGGTTGCTGATCCCGTGCCTTCGACTTTGATGGAATGTTCGTCAACGAGGGGTGAGAGGCCATCAATTACGATCTGATTGGCGCCTGGGTGAAGAGTGATGTTTTTGATATCGCGAATGACTTGCGCTCGGGAGGGGAAGAGGAGGACGCTTCGAGTGGAGAGCTCGCGGATGCGAAATTCTTGCTTGTAGGGGGTATCGGTAGCCATGATATTCTTGACAGTGGGAAGTTACGTTCGATGAATGCTGCTTTTGAGATCTATCGAAGGCGATTGTATTCCCTGAATCAATACCTAGGTATAAGAGTAAAGAGTAGGCAACAGTAACGGAGACTTGGTGGTTGAGAACTTTGGAAGAAGAAGGGAATTCGACAAGAGGGAAGAAGTTCCTCTACTTATATATTTTCCCCTCTCCATCGATCATCGTCGTCCCCTCCCTTCAATCAGGCAGTCATCATTCCAGCCATCCACCCCCTCCCTCATCGACGCAGCCTTTCAATCAGCCCTGCCCTACCATGCCATGCCATGCCATCCTAGGCCCTATCCCGCACCTCACTTCCAGGTTTCTCATCCTCCTCAGCGCCCTCGCAGCCAATGGTGGAGGCTTCGTACCTGACTAGCCGCCAAACGAGATGGAGCTACAGTGAAGCTATCTTCCTCTCAGGGCTTATGGCTTTGAGTCACTTCGTTTAATGCGTCGGGTCGGTTTGGTGGGAAAAGTTTGCTGTACTCCGTACTGGTGTAGTGTAGTGGTGGCTTTGCTGAGGCGGGAGAGTGGGTGGCGGAGCTTCTGGGCGCTGCACCAATTGGCTGTGGTCTGGTGTGCGGCGTGGGTGCCTGCCTACACGGCGTGCTGAGGCTTGAGTCACACTACTCACATCATATCCTTTGCTGGTTGCTTCAGTGTTGAAAGGAAAGAAATAAAAGGAGTGGGGGTTTTGGGAATGGAGATGTTTTTGTGTACCTCTCAGACTTGGGTTTGAGTTGATAGATTGATAAGTCCATCATGATCTATCTTCACTTGTCAGGGTGAAGTAAGCAGTGCTGGCACAGCGGAGAGAGAACTTGTCCCTCAGCACAGCTGGTGACTGATGTCCTGAACCCTGAAGCCAGCTGCAAACTTACAGTGTGGTTGGATCGCTTAGACCCTATCTCCAAACTGCAGCAACAAACCATGCAAGCCAGCGAAGGGAGGGAGACAAACAGTTGTGTCTTTTGGTCGAGTCATGTTTCTTTGGAACAGTATAATGCGGTTTCTGTTGAACTCTGGAGTCTTGATAGACTACTCTCAGAAACAGAAATAAAAACGAACATTTCTACTCTGCTCTATTCGTTCCGAATTACAGAAAATCCCATACCTCTACAGTTTTCTTCAGTAGATGCTGAGCAGACCATTCTCCCTCAATTCTTTCCCTTACAGCTCCAATCCTTTTTAACTCGGCAGCTCCCTCAACTACTTATCTATCTCAAACATGCCGTCCTCAGATTTTCCCTCTCTTAAATTCAAATTGCACGCCGGCTCTCAAAGTAGAAACCACAGATCCAATAACAAAACCCCCCTTACCGCCTTGCTTCGCTTCCCCACAGCCATGCATCCCAGCTCAACCCAACGCCCACTTCCCACCGTCCTCCTGCAACCCCTCTACACACACCCAACCCAACCCAAGTTCCCGGGACATCACTCCTTGCATGCCATATCATATATCCGAGCGCATATTTCCCATCATCCCTCCTTCTCATTGGCCAAAATCACCCAAGTCCAGGGTCATAAGCGCGCTGTGTGGCCCCGAGCCCGGTTCCATTGGTTGCGTCGTGGTGGTAGAATCTGATATGTGCTGTTTGTTGGCGGCGTGGAGATCTGGAAACAACTCTATCTTTAGCGTGGAATGCGACGTGCAACAAAAGTGACCTGATGTGTTGTTGGTCGTGGGTGTCCATATGGTTGTGCATGTGCAAGTTGTTATTGTGTTAGGGCTTTGGGATGGGCTGGAGGGTGCTGAGAATTTTTATATGCCCGATCTTAACATGGTGGACAGCTGATGGCGGGCAACACTGAAAGCTCTCGTAGATCTTGATCCTCTACATGTAGTATAAATGGGAGGCCTCGGGATTTGGGGTAGTCTTTTGGTGATAGGATTGGCATTGTTTATCCATCCTGTAGCCGAGATGGGTTGCTTAATTTTCTGTTCTGCATTCTCCGAAAAGGGTCTTCAGGTCGTGTAAGTATTGAGTTACTTTGCATAAAATCGTTCAGCCCCTAATGATTCGATCAGATATCATGTGTCGTTTCTCATTGGAATTAGATGGTAAATTGGGATAAAAGATTTTAAAATTTAAAATATGTCAGAAGAGAAAAGAGTAGGTAGGTACCTCGAGGTCGAGGTAGGTAGCAGTTCGGTTGTGAAGATACTACCTACCTTAGCTTCCTTCTCTTCCACCCCACCACACATGTCATTGCTTTTTACATCCTTTCATCGTGCATTCTGTCATCAATCCCGAATATCACTTCACCGTATATATACATACAACCCACCTTCATTTTATTCCCCCTCATCTTCAGATATCACCACCAAGATGAAGTCCCTTCGCCGCTCCTACCACACCTCACCATTACCAAGAGCATAGCGGTAGCCATTAGCATCAGCATCATTTTGCTCGCAGCAATAAATGCATTCTCAACAGACCCTACATGGACCGCCCACATGAGGGTGAAGATTATTGTTATCACCGTGATCTACGTCGGAAACATCCTATGCTATTATTTCACCACTCGGCTATTCATTCCAACATACGAACGGTTTGAAGCAGATTTACAGTACCCTTCTGCCCAACATTTCTATAGATCGCTCTGGGATCTGATTTCACAGCGACGAGAGCGTGTTCTGTATGTTTACTTTCCGATCCTATATACAAGGCCGGTTTTATGCTCGGCATTTGCATGCTTTCAACTCCTTGTAGGGTGCATACTTGGCATCACCCCGATTATCTTAGCATGGATAGTAACAGGCGCTATTGGGTGCTTAGTTTATTGTACAGAGTGTGCAGGAGAGAAGGCGAGACAGGAAGCTGGAGGATCACATCGCGTAGCTAGGACTGCTCATTGTTGTCTAAGAAATTGGGAAGAACTTCTTCAGCTCAACCCGACAACCGAAATCAGCTCGTCGAGATCGCCAATTCGAAATCCTTTCTATTAGGGATACCTGTCTCTTTAAATTTCTCTGAAAATAAGAAGATGGGTGCAATAAATGCTTCTTTTATGGAATTTATGGATATATCTCAGTTTCGGTATGTTCCAATAACGAAGGACGGATCATTAAATATCATATCTCGTTAGATGGTGTCTAGAACAACAGGAGTACAATCTCTCCTTCTCATTCCCACAAAAAGCCCGACCGTTTAACCAACTCTTGGTATCTGGAACAAAAGAAAAAGTGTCATCATCCCCGGGCTGAAAACCAAACCGAAACCCACTCAAATCAAACACAAAAAGTCCACCTCCTCCCACC